>VWZN01017017.1:607640-671955 GCA_013396955.1 Regulus satrapa
TTCCTGCATTAATAAAATTTTCAGTGAGATTTCTTACGGCGGAGGTTATAACAGCACGTAACTCTGATGTGCTTCTTTGGAATCCACTTTGCGTGTAAGCAGTGTGAGCTGTCCAGACTGAGGATTCCTCTTGGAGCCTCTTGGAGATGATTCCATCGATCATGTCTCTCACAAAGCAGAAGCATCCATGTGTTGTGAGGGGAACTCAATTCCCTCACTCAGGGTCAGGGGATGTCAGTCAGGTTGGTGTGTCTGCCTGGAAGGTCGACCTTACCTCTCACAGGGGTAGCGGTGAGGATGCTGTGACTGGACTTCAGGGTGCTCTGACAAATAACTTCTGCTCTTTTGGGGCAGAACAAGCAGTCTGTGTAAATCTCTTAAGTGCTGAGACGGGGAGGCTGACAGCTACGAACGATCCATCCCTTGGCTCCTCCTGCGTGCGTTCTCCTTCTCTGCCGGAGGGTGGGCCTTGTCTGCTCGCTGGGCTCCGGCTCGGCCAGAGCCCCTCGTTCCCTGCGGAACTCTCAAGGATGCACGGCAGGGAAGGACGTCGGCGCTAGGCTGTTGCTGAAGCCAGAGGGGGTGGGAAGGCGTTCCGCATCTTCAGCCTGCCAGGCTGGGTTCAACCTTTCCCGGGGGCAGTTAACAACCCGCGCTTGTGGCGGGGCTTCCCCCGCGGTTCTGCGGCTGCGAGAGCTCTGCAGCAGGTGCAGCACAGAGCGATGCTTTGGCACAGTCGGACACGTGTTGCCTCCACGTGTGTGGAAGGGCTCGCACAGGAGCCGTGCTTCCTCTCTGGGTCGTCTGCTGGATTTATGTCACCTCTGCCCTCCCTCTGCCACCCCGGGCTGCTCCTGCCCAGGCGGCATCTCTGATCGCTCTGTGTCCAGGATGCTCTTTGGGTTCATGTACACAGTGTAGGCGCTTGCCCTAAAGCGGGAAATGTCCCCACACATCTTTCTGGGAATTTTGTTCAGCGTGTCGTTTTGCTGCGTGCCAAGCCCTGCCTTGATATTTGTGGCCTCCCAGATGTTCAGATGATTTTATTTATTTTTTTTTCTTCCCCCTGTGGCATGTGGCTGTGTAACCCAGCTGGCAGGACACTTGATCTTCTTCCTCTGCAGCTTAAAAAAATCTCCTATAGGCGTTCTGAGGAGCGACACAGCTGCCTGTTGTATTCTCTCACTACTTATACCTTGTGCTGTACTTTGGGTTTCAGTATCTTATTTTAGCAAGCATAGATGCTGCAGTGGGAAAATGAATTGTTACTATGCTTGGATTTTATTCTGACACTGCAGCTGGTTGGTTTGGTTTTGTTTTTGTTTTGTTTTGTTTTGTTTTTTACTTAAGGAGAAAGGCTGGAACTTGCCCCTGAAATGTGTTGATTCAGAGCCACAGTGCTGAGTAGGGGAAGAGGGGAGATGAAAGAACAAAACTGAACGGATACTGGATGGTTCCCAAAGACCCGATAATGTCAGTTTCACATTTTACCTGAACGTGTTTCTCAACCACATCGGAGTAATCAAGAAGGATAAGAAAGATAAAAATATGTGTATATACTGGGGGGAGGTGGTGGTTTCTGAGACTCCAACTTTCCAAATAAAGACCTTGTACAGTTATTAAGCTTACTATTTTTACAAGATATGGCGCTGAAATTAATACAGCGTGGATAGAGCAACAAAATATCTTCAAGTGGTTTCAGAGAAAATCCTCAACTTCACCAATCCCATACAGATTCTTGGTGTGACAGCTTAGGATGCTTTCCAAATAATTGAATGAAGTGCGTTTTATTTTCCCAAATGTACGACTTTCCCCTCTGATCGGTGCAAAAGATGACGTGAACCCAGTAAGAGAATGAAGTACCTTACGTGCTCTCCTGGTTTGAGAGGACAGTGAAACACACAAGTATTTTGTGCTTGTTTCACCACAGTGTGCACTGGAGGCACAGAGCTTCTTAGTGAATGACAAAGATGAACTCATCCGACTGTGAGCGTGTCTGTGTACATTGCTGATTTTGAGATTAAGCTCTGGGTTATGTGATGCTGAACAGTTGTATGTGCTCAGCTTGTGATTTTTGCACAAAAATGTGGACAGCGGGAAATGCACCTATTGTTACTTATTTTTTGAGGTGATGTCTAATTAGCAGACTTAATTATTTTGTATCAGTTGAAAGCGACAATAAGGCTTCCAACGCATTATTGCCTTTGGGGTTTTTTTCAGCACTCGTTACAATGTTTCCTGGCATTCATCAGCACTTCTAAATTACTGGGAAGAGTGTAATTAATCATTCACTTCCTTATGCTTCCTACTAGACAAACACAGATCATTGCAGGCAAGTTGAAGTGAGCCATTTCGGATTTTCAAAACATGCTGGAGCTAGTGGAAATCTTGGGGTGAGCGCTTCTTCAAACATTCTGTCGACAGATTACAGCCCAAAAGGTAACTCAGTGCCTGAATGTAACAGGATTTGATGACAAACAGTTTATGAGTTGTCTTTGAGGAAGGATTTCTCTGTCACTGAGTCAATAAAAATCCAAGGAAAAAGTTTATGGGATTTGTTTTCAGTCCAGCCCAAGTGCATCTCAAAGCAGCTTGAGAAAATAGACTTCAAGTGTTAGAAGCACCAAATTCTGAGCCAAACCTTGTCAGCTGACAGTTTGGGGTTTTTTTTTCATTGGGATCTATTTAGGTTTGCTGTATTAAATCAGAAGTCACATACATAAAAATTCTGTTTAGGCCAAAAAGGAAAAGTAAACCAAGTAGAAGAGTTCAGACTACAAAGATCAGAGTTTTTATCTTTATTCTGCAAATATGGAACATTTGGAAAGCATTGGGTAAACAGAACTGTTGCCAAGTTTTCTGAAATAGTTACCATCTGATTTGTCTGCACGATATTTACTTGGTAAAAATGCATATTGCTCTGGTTTTGGAAGCGAGAGCTTACCCATGAGCTGCAACCTGTAGGGACAGAAAGTATCTTCTTAAATTGTTTGTCAGCAAAAGTTTAAACCTGCTGCTGTCCCTGCCCTCCCGGGCCGCTTCCCAAACTCGCATCGCCGCCGGAATGGAAGCGGCCCCGCGAGGAGGGGAGCGGGCTGGCCAAGAACCGAGCGCAAGTACGTAGCCCCATTTCTTCTGAAGGAATGAAGCAATCCTTTTATGTCCTTGTAGGAAAGTAACAGCTTTCTGTTCTCCCTCTGCAGGCTCCTTTTTCTAGACAAACCCTTCTTGAAAAGAGCGGCGTGCTTCAGCCTCCAGGATTCACACCGCTAGCTTTAGGAGGTGCGACTACGGTTGAGTTATTGCTTAGATGAATGATGATAATAATAAAAGCTGACTAGCTTTTTAGAAAAAGGACCTTTGAGCACTGTCACATAACTGCTGATAACAGTGACTATTATGTTTATCTTGCCACTTTTAACCTTGTTGTCATTACCACATTTCACCCTAGGTCCTGGTCTCTAAGAAATCCATGCTAAAATGAGCATTTGTTTCAGCAAAGGCTTCCAACTGAATGCAAGCCTCAAAGGGTTTCTTTAAAGCTGGATATGAGTGGGTTTTTATTTTTCTCCTCCCTTCCTCTGAAGGAGAGGAGACAAGTTCAGGAGGCTTGTTCTTGGTTGCTGATCTAAAGCATGAAGTCTCTACAGGGTTTCTGTGTTAAAAGCTGTTTCAGAGCCATTGCTGCTGAAGGGATTCAGTTGCTGAATATTTACCTAAGTCCCATGTTCCCAGTTAAACATAAGAATTGACCTTACCATGTATGGGACAAATCAACAGCTTTGTTTTCTTTGTTTATTTGGAGGTTTGTTTTTTTTTTGTCTGATTAGTCTTACTGTATTAATGCTTATGATACAAAGTCTTTAGGTTTTGGAGGGGTAAAATCTGCTGTGGTAATGGAATTAAAGCAATCAGATGAAGGAGAGTGATTGCTCTCACCTGCACACTGTGGGCAGTCTTTGAGCCTGCTTCAGGCTGTGATGCTTGGACTGAGCTTGTTGAAGGCACAAAGGCCAAAGACCATCCCACACCTGCACTGTGAGGGCCACAAAGGCTCGCCGAGGGACTGATGGGACACGTAGGTGCCTTGTTTAGTCCTTGTTGTTTAGTCCAAGTACATTATCTTTCCTAACCTGCCCCTTTAGAGTTAGATCTCGTTCCTTTATGTACCTGGTAGTAAAGGAGCTTCAGTTTTAAGTACTTGCAGTTTTAAGTACTGCAAGAGTCCTAGAAGTAGATCTGAGTGGATCTCCATATGAGGGTATTACAAGGAATGGGTCCTATGGGCATTTAGAAAGGGAAAGGGGAAAAAGGGGGAATGTAATTACCACGCTGGCGACGATTCCGGTCCCTGGAGGAATGACTATTGCACGGACAAAGCGAGTTTGTAATCTGTTTGTAGTGGCAAATTCCACGCTTGGCTCATTATGATATCTCAGTCAGAGTTAGTTATAGAGTTTGGGATTGGGGGTGAGGAGAAAGACGGGAATGAGAGCCTCTCCCAGAAAACCTATTTCGAAGGAAAGCAGAGTGCAGTTCAGTCCCTTGTCTTCTGTCTGGCGCTTCAAGCTGCTGAGAGCTCCACACCCTTCTGTCTCTGGAAGGTCCTGTGATAATTAATAGAGCCTATGGCCGGGTGCTGCTCCGAGCTGGGTACGCGTCACGGTTAGAAACGCTACCGAGATGTTCCAGCGTTACTTATTTTCAGATCACTCTCATATTGATGCATTCCCTTGCATGTTTTCTGTTTGTGACCTATTTTTGATGCGTTTCACATCTGCTTTAGCAGCTCTCTGACAACCAGAAAACAGGGCTGTTTACGGAGTTCACAGCTGCTGCTTATATCCGTGCGACTAGCCAGAGCTGACTGTTTTCTTGCTTAGCTCATCCTCTTGAATGAACCTCTCCACAGGGTTTGTTGCAAGTTTGTTTCAACTGGAAAGCTATCAAAAGTTTCCACACATTTGTGAAATTGTCATACTTCAGCCTTCCTAGAAACCCAGAAACATATGCACCCTCACTAATTCCAGTAACTTTTTTCGGTTTCCCATGGCTTAACTGCATCAGCTTTTCCCAGATAGTGAAAACAGCCCGTTGTAAATGGGATGAAATTCCTGCTGTCATTAGTTAACACTAACGCTACTGACAGCTTTGCACTTGAACAGAGTCTTTAGGGAAATGAGTCTTCCCCTCTAGTTTAAGGACATTATTACCTATCAGCCACATTGCAGTGTTTCATTATGGTAACTCAATTACCTTATTTTTCACCTTTTTTTTTTTGTTGTTGTTGTTTTTTGGGTTTTTTTGGTATATATCAGCTGCTTGAAGAGGGGCAGCATTTCCTTGTATCACCTTCAGTGAGTGGCTTGCTCAGGCTGCATCCTGTAAGGCTGAATTCCTCCTCCCTGTGCCGTCATCTGGGTGTCTGTGGGCAGTTTGCCGTTTGCTGCTCTTGCAGTTCATTACACTGTGGATTAGCTACTTTCAGGACACCTGTTCCCACCAAAGAAAGATCTTCTTGGACCTTTGTGGTGTAGGTGCAAGAATCCACAGCTGTGTGAGGTCTGGGCAGTTTGGTTTTGTTGTTGTTTGGTTTGTGCTTAGGCCTTGATTAACAGCACGATCTAGCCGGCAGCCGTGCATGCTTCTGGAAGTGAACGGAAGTCCCCCATCTCCGTGAAGCAATTAAGCTGGGGGGTCATTTCTTCAGTTCCAGCTGTTTGAGCCCCTGCCTGAGTCTGCCCTTCCTGATTTTATAATGCTGTTCAGAGCGCTGTTATGGATCATCTCCCAAGTGCTCATGTTTTTAAGAATTGTGTTTCCTAAGCCACATTGTGGATCTCAACTTCCCAGCCTTTCTGTGGCCTTGTGAGGTAAACGTTACCAGGTTAGCTGTGATCTGAATTACAGATGTGGATACAGAGGCACAAAGGGTATAAAAGATCTGCCAAAGTCATTTCAGTGCATCAGAGACAAAATTAGGCAAGAAGATTTCTGACTCCCACCTGTGTCCTACTCTTCCATGCAATTTTCATGCTTCATTCAATTTTGGAACTTTTGCTGTCACGGTATCTCACAGGTAGCTTTCATTTCTTAATGGTTTTGAAGATTGATTTTCACCACTCCCACCCCCGGTTCATTTCCACTTGTTAATGAAGTATATCTTGAATTTTCTTTGGTCCATTGTGAAGCTCCCGCTGGTGACTCTAAAGTACTTTTTCTGATCCCTACCTGCTGCTTCCTAAACAATGACAGAAAATGCGGTGACCAGCCTCTACTCTCATTTTTATCAGCTGCAGCCAAGAGGAGATACCAGACCATTTGTTTGAGCTCCTCACAGATGGACTAAAATATTTAATTGCTAATAGGATTTTCAGTTTGCATTGCTTCACTTCAGATGACCACTGTAGTAGGGTAGCTTAAAAATATTTCTACTAAAAATACTTAGTTGTTGACTAAACTTGGAATGCTTTGTTTGTTTGTAGTATTGTGACAACAACAAGGTGAGCACCCATCGTAGGAAGCTCGTGAACCAATTTTTTGTATCTAAAAGTTGTTGTCCACTGAAACCGAGATGCACAACGACCTTCTCTGGACCCCTGTTTCTTTCACCTGTCTCAGACACTCTGGGAAGTGAAATTTTGGTTTTCTGAGACATCCGCTTGTTTTGATTTGTTCTAAGGGGAGCCTGGATGAGTAGCAGATACTAAGTAGTTAAATTTGAGATGGCTAAATCTATCCAAGCAAAATCCCACCTCAGTTTAAGGCAAAATGGTAAGAGTGTGGAATAAATGGATTGAGAGCAGGCACTCTGCAGCTGCAAGTGGGCAATGAGATGCCTTCTGTTATTTTACACAAGTCTCAGGCACCTCTTTTACATCTCTGAGTGTCCTCTAATCTTTCTACACCAAAACTTGTCGCTGTTCCTTTAGTATTTTTCTTCCTCTGTGAATGTGAATTCATTCCGCTGGAGAGATGGCAGGTATTCTTCAAGGCAGCTCTCTGCTTCCTACCCAGGCAATTCTGATGGACCCTTAGCACCCTTCCATTTAGTCAGGAAAATGTCTTTCTAGGGTTTTGCTGATGTGTCATTTTCTAGCTGCAGTAGGACAGCGTATGGATTGGAAAGCTGACACCTGGGGACTTGACCTGTAGAGGCTCATTAGGTCCCTGCGTGGTTGCTGGAGAGGACTGTGGAACATTGCAGGCAGAACAAACATTAAAGTACAGCAAATGTCTTCCTCCGTGGGGAAATTCATGCAGTTGCAAAAGAGCTGAGGTGAAAAGAGACCACTGGAAATAGCCCAGCACTCAGCTCTGGGTCCAAGTACCTTGTCCAGTTGTGTTCTTTGTGTATCTTCAAGCATGAAGACTCCACACGCTCTCTGGGCAACCTGTGCCAGTGTCCAGTCATACCTGCAGTAAAAGTTTTCTCTTAAACTAACATTTAAATGGTGTTCCCTGTATTTCAATTTGTGCCCACTGCAATTAGAAGGGAAGAGGCAGTTGTGTAGGTGGGTTTTAGCAAAGTCTGGAGAAAGGAAACAAAGCATTAGACTGCAGTAGAACAGAATTCTCTAGCAAAAATGATGAATTTCCGTGACACAGTGCAAATCAGCAGACTCTAAAGATTGGAAGAGGGAAATCCTTCCAGCCCCAGCTGAAATAGATGAGGTAGTTCACACCTCTCAGAACTGCAGTTTGAGGCAGCCTGAAACACCATGGAGAGTGAGCTATGTCAGCATATGCTTCAGAGCATGTTCTCGATTTTATCTGTACATGTGAGCACAAGAAAATTCTCCTGTTTTTCAGAGCTGAGCTGAATTGTACAGGATTTCTCCAGTACAATTCTGTGGCAATGGACGGATTCCACAGGAAAGCTTTATAGCCACAGAACATATAAAGTCTGGAACATGGATAAACTGGTTAGGATAAAATAGAAACCAGCAGAACCCTCTGCCAGAAATCTGAAGTGAAATGAATAGAAGTTCAAAAAAAGTTCACTCAGTATGCCTGGCTCCTTGTTTCCATAATTTAGGAATAATTGCATTTTTGTCACTAACATTGTTTTTAAATGTCAATAGAAACCAGACAAGTGTATTTGTAAACCCAGCCCTGTCACACTGAATATATTAGATTTTCCAGTACCAGCCTCTTTTAAGTCAGGCTGAGGAAGCATTAAAAGCTCAGTAACTCTCAAGTGTTAGGAAGCTATTGAAAGAGCTTGTTAGGCTTTATGACAGGCAGGTTGAAATATAATAGGCCTGGAGCTTTGTGAAGGAGCCGGAAAGCTGTGGTTGAAGAGAGGACAGTGCCCAAGAGTTTGTAGACCAGATGATTTGTGCAAAGGGGATGTTGGAAGGTTCAAGGCAAAATAAACAAATGGGGCTACCCACAGGGACAGTGTTAAACAGAGACCAAAGTGCTTCCTTAGCTTGGTTTCTAAACACCAGTTAGTCTGTCTAACCAAAGAAGGCATTTTCAGTTAAAGTTCCTTCCTGTCCACACTCAGGCCAAGGAGCCATTTTCTGTTACCTAATTGACCACATTTGTTCTGACCCAACTTTCCTTAGCCTTTTACCTAGTGAGACTGTGGATCTTTCTGCTAATGCAGAGCAGCACATGATTCTCTTCTGACAGTCCTAGATGGGTTTGGTTAACTCTGTCCTTCCCTACTGGCTCTGTTCCGATCCCTCTGCTTTGATATTGTGCTAAAAGAGGCCGCCTTCTTTACATCTATCATTCGTTTTCTGGTGGAAGCTTTTTAGTTCTGATGTCTTCTACTAGACCAGCTTGGCTACCGAGGAAATATAAGTTAGTCTCTGGCAAGATAGATCCTGCTAACCCCACAGATGTATTTTCCATGTTCTTGGATCCTCTGCCATGGCTATGAGCAAAAAGAAAAATATGTGAATAAAGGTTGTTCCTAGCATTTATCGTTTTGAATGCGAATTTGAAGATGTGAGCTGAGTGCAGTAATAGCTTACATGAGTTGCAGGCCTCTTTGAGCTGTAACTTGAAGGCGTGTACCTAGTCTTGTTCCTATCACCATGGGATTGAGAGCTACCCAGGAATATTCTTTTCAAAAACCCCCTTGATCTTCAATAGAGACAGCTTGGCTTTGTAATAATCACTGCATCCAGTTCATGGGGTCGAATATAAACATGTAATGCTTGAGATAAAGAAAGGTGCTAATGATAAATAAATAAAATGTAATTTTAAAAAATGTAAATATGAGACATAAATATGTAATTCATAGGCCTGTGAAAATGTTATGAAGCTGAAGTTATCTACTGCTTTGAAACTAAGTTCTAGAGGCCCTGAGCATAGGTGTCATCACTAGAGTGTGTCAGCTCAAGGATAATTTTTTTCCTCAAAAAGTGTATCAGGAAGCTGTTACAGCTAAGCAGTTGTTATGGCTGTTGACGGCTAGCTAGAGAATATTGCATTACACTAACTCAATTTTTTTCCCGAAGGATAGGAATGTTTTACTCTTATTTCCTTTTTTACAGATATGACAGATATGGAATGTGTAAAAGAGAAGAGAATAGGGAAGCAGGAACATTTTTTTAAAAACCCAGTGGTTTGAAATCCTAGCTTTCTAATACCTTTTTAAATTATATATGTGTTCTCTTTCTTTTACATAACATAGCTGGTTGGGGAAAAAACCAAATCTTTCCCCTTAAGGTTGTAAACTGCCAGTGTTTGTTACTGAACTTTCTGGCTCATCCCTTGTCAATTTAAGATTATTTTCCTTAATCCCTGCTGCACCTTAAACACATCACCAGGCATTCACCAAAGAAAGGTTGGTCCCAACTGTCTCTGCAAGCAATCTCTGAGTCATTACAGACATTCTTCGTGTAATTCTGTGGTCCCTGAGCAGTTCTAAACAGGTCGACTCATTCCAGCCCTACCAACATATTCCTGTCTGAGTCAGGAAGGACACGGAGCCTTTGTGTAACCCCGCGGTCATGCAGAAATGTCACTGTCTGTGAACGGTACCAGATTACACCAGACAAAACCTACTCTGAAGAATGAAGGGAATTTCATCATTAGAAACCAGAGCAAAACTAAATAATACCATGCTCTATTCAGAGTAGCTGACAGATAGCAGGTATATAAACCTACATTCCTACACAGTCACACACTTGGGGGTGTATGGAACCATCCTGTGCCGCAGTGCATGGCTACACCACAAAACAAGGACAAATTTCTTCACTCCATGTTTATTTACACCACAACTCTTTGGACATTCTCCTCTTGCTGAGTGCAGTAGCTGGAACCTGTTCTTCCAGCTTCATTATATAAAGGTGAAAGTCTCAGCTTTAGAAACCAGCATCGCTGGCCTTGAAAAGCCTTTATCTTCTCCCTTTCATGGCTCAGGAATTCATACTCTGCTACTGAGCAGCTCACTGACTTTCCTGAAGTTTTGTTACGGTAAGTTGAAGAATTCTGTGAAAATCTAGAATTATCTTTTCTTTTTCACACAATATATTTTCTAGGGCTTTTTTATTTTACTGGAGGGGGGTAATGAAGTAATCTCAGAAGAGCATCTTATTTGCTGAGTGTTGTAATTATCATATGCCCAATACAAAGTATGGATTCCTCATCTTAATAATATTCTCCTAGAAGGAAGGTTGGAGTCAGGGAAAACTCCTGTGTAACTAACCTTGGCAGTATTCAGTGTGTCTAGCAGATGCCAAGTGCAATGTTCTGGAATAAATCATTGCTAGCGAAATCTTAGAATCTTAGCTAATATAACAAGTAAAATATATGAATGTGTTATTTTAGCAAATGCATGCTGTCGGATCTAATCCTGGGTTTCTAGCCTCTAAAAATGCAGGTGGTGCATATTAGCGATGAAGTGAACAGTTTGAGGAGGAAGGGACTTAAAAGTATCCTAAACTCAAATTACTTTATGTAGAAACTTGAAACTAATATCCATGGGAAAATTTTCCTTAATCCTTTTTTTTTTTTAACCACTCAAGTGCAGACATACTTCTTCCTCTTTTACTACCATTTGTTTGTGGGGAGCAGGATATTTTGGAAATTGGAGAAGATAACTTGTAGTTCTGTAGAACTTTCACTAGCTCTGTTTGGACTGTAATTTGCAGCCTGAAAGACATAAAGAAAACACTTCCAGGAAATAATGTGGCTTGGACTAATCGATGCTGCTGCACATGTTTAAGTCAATTACACAGAGGAAACACAAAAAATCTTAACTGTTTATAGTACCTAATCCCAGTATAAATAAAGCACTGCTCTCCAAAACTTGGAGAAGTTTTTATCTTGGGAGGATTAAGTGATTTTCCTTATTTTCTTGAA
Source organism: Regulus satrapa (assembly GCA_013396955.1). Taxonomy (NCBI): domain Eukaryota; kingdom Metazoa; phylum Chordata; class Aves; order Passeriformes; family Regulidae; genus Regulus; species Regulus satrapa. The sequence goes on from VWZN01017017.1 coordinate 618,966, forward strand.
GAAAACAAAACTAGTGTTCTGTCTCTTTTCGAATTCTTACCAGGATTTTTTTTTTCATTATAAAAAGAAAGAAAATGAATGAACACAGTTGATACTAAAGATTAAAGTATCTTTCTACATTTGTTGGGCAGTAATTTGTTTAATTTGCACACTGTTAAATTTGAGGTAAAATTATTAAGCTGGGCCCATTTTCTATTTTTAGGTGTATTCAGTAGTAAAAAATGTATTGGAAAGGACTTAAGAATGGCTGGTGAGGGAGGATGGGTGAAAAAAATTAAGTGAACTTTAAGGTCAGTGTCATAAAGATACCAACCTAACCTGATTATTTTCTACCCTCTAGAGAGGGGAGAATCTTACACAGCTGCATTAAAGTTGAGAAAAATGAGAAGCTGAAGAGGAAATTGTATTACTCTGAGTAGATTATGTTGCACAGTTAACAAGTGATGGCTGCTTAGATTCCTTAAATAAAAAATGCACTGAAGTCATGTAACTGAACAAGGAAATGTGACCGTAAAAATCTTGTACCTTAGCCATGAAAGTGAGGTGAATATCACTTAGTACACAGCTGGTTTCTCTTTTGTAGGAAGCCAAAGTCTTTCCACTGAGAGGAATGCATTGTTTCCAGGGTTGGAAAGGTCCATTCTGTATCTCAACAGTAATCTTCTTACGATGGCATGACAAAACTTAAATAGCGCCCTACTGCTTTCACTGACTCTGCATCTTCACTTTCCTGAGCCCCCAAGGCAGAGCCTTTAGGCAGAGGTGCATGTCAGCAGAGAGAAATTGAGAGGGAACTGAGGAGCAGGTTTGTCTCGTGAGTAGCCTGCGTCATCCCCGTGAGCTGCAGGGCTGTGTCAGTCAGGGGAGGAGAGCACTTGGGACCGTGCGACGCCGGCTGGCGGCTCAGCCTGGGCCCTCCCTGCTGTCAGGCAGCACGCAGACTTTTGGATAGGGGTGACAGAGGTGCTGAGCGTTGGAAAATGGGAGAACGAAGGGAGTGCACCTTCACCGGACCTTCTTCATGATGGCTAAGGACAAAGGGATCTCGCTCTGATTTTTCTGTGGTAATGGGCTTTTTAATCTTGAGTGGCCTCCTTTATGTAAAGCCTCTATCCTCTTACTTGATTCAGAAAGCACGAGATGTATTTTGATTGATTCGCACTGAAGTGCTCACGTTGAAAACATTTCCAGAGTTACACAGGGTAGAAGAAATACAAAATTAAAGTCCTTCAGTGTAGAAGTATACATGAAATGATGGATATTTCTGTAGTTTTGAAAAACGGGTTGTCCTTTAACTCCTCCTCCTTCAAATCCATTCTGGGAAACTTTTTCAGTAAATGAACACTGTTCGAACCCTCATTCTTTTGCTGGGTAAAAGGGCCAGCAACATTTTTACAAGTTACTCTCACTGTTGAAATGTGTTTATTAATACAATGCTTGCCTGTTGCAAACTAAAAATAGATGCCTTTAATCAAACAATTTTTCATGCACTAAATTCCTTATTTCAACTTTTATCTATGCTTGGACTTCAAATGCAGAATTGTACAAGATGCCAATTTCAGCACATTTATTTGAGAAGCAGCATGTACATTTCTGGTATGTACATTAAATTTTATGTCTGATATTTAGTGTATCTGTTTTCCTTAGTTATTAGAGGGGCAGGGCAAGAGATATCCTGGACTCAATAGCACAGTTGCTAGCATTTTTGATTTTTGATTGGGTGCACTGACAGTGTAATAAAACTGTTGGATTTCTTGAAAGTGTTCTTGGTGCAAAGTGCTTGAAAAATAATAAAATAGAAATATTACTGTACAAGACGCCATCACTTTTAGCTAAGCCTGATACAAAGAGAAATGAATTATTTGCTGCTCTGCTTTGAAATGCAAGAACTTAAAGTAAAGGCATTGGTTTATTCTGCCTTTTGTTACACTGAGAGCTTTGGAAATGTGCAGAGCAGGGAACACAGACTTTTTTTTCTCCCTCTTTTAACAACTGAGGATTTAGAGCGGCTGCTGGCGCAGGAGGAAATGCCATTAGATGGATACAAGAAAAGCCAATATTCCATGTTATTCGTGCAGACAACTAACATTTGAAACTTGCACGAAGTGCTTCCACTTAAAAGCTGTCAGTCACATTGGTTATAAAAAGCCCAGAGCACTCAGGGACTGTCAATCACTTCTTAGGAGAGAGAGTTGACATCTTAACATTTACTTTGCCAGTATTTACCAGATGCAGAAAACCAAAGGGTGAAAATTCAAATGAAAACACACATTCTTGCTGATCATACAATACAAGGGAAACATTTGGATCAGTTACTGTCGCTGCTCACCTAGGAGCCTCCAATCCCGAGAAGGTTTTTCTCTCTTGCTCTATGAATAGATCTGTTGCAGGCTGGCTCTGCCGTGTTGCAGGGAAAAGGCTTTTGCAGACAGTGTCTGCTGAGGGTTGTCACAAAGTCGTCAGGTGAGGAAACAGGTTAACTCTGGCCCATTGCGTCTAGGCGAGTAGCATGAAATGTGCAGAGGACTTGGAAAGGGCACGTAAAGGGCATCTACCTTGCTTTTTTTCTTATGGTAATAGGGACGTGGGTGTTGTAATTATGAGGCTGATGACATATTCTCGTGCAAGAAGGGGATTGGCAAGGAAAGGAAGAGGAGGAACCAGTTAATTAAAATACATCTTGTGATCGTTTTCTGTATGTTTTTACATCTAGCTATCCCTGGATTACCCTGATGCTTTAGATATTGATCCTGGGGCTTCAGTGGGACTGCAGCTGTGGGTAGCGCTGTGAACTCAGCATCTGGGGCCTCTGGTCAGAGCCGCTGTTGTTGCTGTGACAGAGCACGATGTGGAGGTGCAGCTGTGAGCAAGGTGCAGAGATGGTGTTCACACATAGCAGGCTTAGACTGTGTGCTGCTCTCCTGGAGGTAAAAGGAATGTTGTCCTGGAGGCTGCCTCCAGCAATTCACTAGAGCTGAGTAACCAGTACTGCATTCCCACAGTTGGATGCATCTGAAGGAATCCATGGGACTCTTGGTCCGTCTTTGGGCAGACTGTCAGTCTAAGTCAGCATGGCCAAACACAGCAACTATGGAGATGTTCAAAGCCCTGCTTTAAATCAAGGTACTCATCTGAGTGCCTCTTTACCAGAATCTTCTGGAAGCAAGCAGCTTCCAATGTTTATGTGTTTTGCAGTGGTGCAGCCAACATCTGCAGCGAGTAGTTCACCGATGATCCCTGAGGTTTTGTTCACTGTGTGCATCCAGATGTTAAGTCTCACAATCCTACCACAGCCTTTGGTTCTGCAAGTTCCACGTCTTCCATGTGGAGTTCCTCCTGCCGTTTGGAGCAGAATTTGGTCCCAGATCAAAACTCTAGGTAAGGTTTTTAGAGAACTACTGTGACTGTAGATACATATGTATGCATTTCTAGAAACAAAGTCATGTTTCCATTCAGTACCCGTTGTAGTCAGTGAAAGGTAAATCAATGGAGTTTATGGAATCACGTGATTTAGTTCACCTTGGAACAGATGCTTCTCAGCTGTCAGCAGAATAGTTCTGTAAGCATAATTGACTGTATTGAGTAGGCCTCCTATGACTGTAGTAGGAATTCATACACTTTTTGCATATTAAGTGCCTTAATCTTGAACCAAATCCCACCCTTGAAGGCAGCTGCTTAAGTGACTCTGCCCATTTGGAGGAGAGTCTATACTGGGATCTATAGGACTAGGAGTTCTATACTGGGATCATAGCCTTGTCTTGAAACTGATATTCCCATATATGTGGAGCTGCCATATTTTCTTTCTTAGCAAGGCTGTTTGACGTGGTATAAACACAGTTTAACCTTTCAGGCATCTTTAATTTGCATACAGACAGTCCTGCAGCTGTGGCAGCCCCAGGCCCACTGTGACTAAGCAGACCAGTTACTCAAGATCTTTCTCTGTGTGTCAGGTTTATATATTAACCAGTGGTATGAAGAATACCAATTTAGGTTATGGAATATGGGTAAACTAATTACGTGACAGTCAACAAGGTCTTGCTGCTGTGAGTGTGTATAGGTGCACGGAATCAGTGTTATGGGTCACAGATTGCTGTAGGGTTCAGGTAGTACGATAAGTTCAAACGACGTATTTGGGGAGTTGGCTGGAGATAAAAGTTTCCTCTGTTTTCCCCTTGGAAATGGGGAGAAAACTGGAGTAGTATACGCCACTGCTCGTGTCCTTTAGTTACCAAGGGAAAAAGCATTTTCCCATTGTTTCTTACATGTCATGTCTATCTGTTTATACATGGGCCAGGCCTGTATTCTCTAGTGCTTTATTTTTGTATTAGGAAGTTGTTTCTTTCCCTTGGGAGACTCCTCATCCTCCTTTCAAGGGTAAATAAAGAATGCTATTCACCATAACAATAAGTCTAGAAAAAGTAACAGAAAACAAAATGTCCCTGTATACATTTTGAATAGCTGAAAGTCAATTACCTCAATGCTCTGCTAATCATCTTCAGATTTTAATGCTAAAAACCAGAAGGCTGTGATTTGTATGAACCAGAGGTTGGAACTAAGAGAAAGATCAATAGCTTAATGTAAGAAAATGTAGACTGAATGTGTGTTGAGTAATTTCCTAATAGAAGTAACCACTGGTATGCAGAACAGTCTTTGTGGTCCACAGAGGATGTCAAAATGGGTATTTTTTTATTTCTCAAAACACTACAGAAGTTATATGTGAAAAATACAGGGGAGAAGAGAGACCTTGTCTTATATTCTCATCTCCTCTATGTCCTGTGGTCCCATGTCCTAGGGGTCCTTTGTGTTATGGCATTTAAGATACAGAGCCAATGGAGTTGGGAAAACAAGTAATGAATTCCTGTTTGTACTGGCTATTCCTTTGCTCCTGTCCTCTGATGCTACAGAAAGTTAGAAAACTTTTGTTGTTGTAACCTGAAGCTCCACCAAACAAAGAGGAGATTGTAACAGAGAAAGTCTAGGACTTGCCTGCCTGGACAAGATACAACATTCCCAAAGAAGTGCCAATTTCTTGTCTGCAGATCACGAGGCTGGAGACATGTTCATGTGCTCTGCAAGTTACTTGCTGTTGGCTGAATGCCAGTCTGTAGTATGGGGGATCCCCTTGTGAAATTTCTTCTGAGAACTAAATATAAATTCCATTAATTCACTCTTACCAGAGAGCATGGAAGTTTAATAGTTATGTGCATTAACTTTTAAAAATCCAGTCTGAGATAGTTCCAAGAGCTCCAACAGGGAAATATAAAAAATAAAGTCTTCTTCACCTCAGATGTAGTGGTTGTAGGGTAAACCTCGGGTATTGGATCATCTGTTCCTTTGGAAAAGTGAATGATTCTAAATAGTTGCAGCAGCTTCCCTCTTTTCATTTAGTGATCATAGCAGAATACAAGAGGAATTTCATTAATATTACCCAGGTGAAGGAAAATAGAAACTGACCTAAAATATTCCTGTAATGTTGGGTAAATAATCAACTAACAAGGCAATGTGGACTGAAAACTGCTTCTTTCTCTGAGAAACATCCAGAATTTTAGACATGACCTTAAAAATAAGGAAACGGCTTCTGAAATGGTCATTTTACTGGATGCTTGTTGAGAAGGAACAGTGTTTTACGCCTTTTGGAAGTCACTTTTACTTAAAACAGAGTGACTGTCAATCACTGGCAATGCTCATAATGTTTTGGGAAAGCTGATTACAATTCTTATGCCTGCAGATATTAAAAGGAGGTGGAGTTTTCTCTAATCTGCTATCAAAAGCTAATTTTGTCTTAAAATGACAAATAAAATGAAATTCTAACAAATGTGGGAATTTGAGAAAACCTAGCATATTATTAAAGAATCTTTGGAAAAAGACACAAGGCAAATGTAAGTATTCCATTTGCAAATTTTAAATTACTTCTTAGACGGTTGCAGTAAAACAGACTTAGTATTGCTACTGTAAAGGCGTGACGTGCTTGACTTTTAAAAAAGCTGAGGTAATTTCTTGCTTTTTGATTTCTCCACTTTTTTTTTTTTAACTCTCTGGACTTCACACTTTCAGGTTTTCTCCACAACAGCAAGGCCTATTTTATAAAAATTGTATATGTACGTATGTATGTATGTATTTGGTAAAGGGTATTATTATTGGAAAACTGAATGACTTGAGGAAAAGGCCTTTCAGGAGAAACATCAAATACTCTGAGATAAAGTCTTAGGAGTTGGCAGCATAAAATGAGGGAGTATTTGCAAAGGCTCCATAGCAGTGAATGGAGAGAAGGCCTCTGAGACAGTTGGGTTGGGTTTCTGTTCTGGATGACCTTGTTTTCTATCAGGGTCGCTTCTTCACTACCTGTAGGTCAGTGTAGGTCTCACCAGGCTGGAGATGGCTTTTGTGAACAGCTCTTAAAGGGATCATGAAGGGAGACTTCTAATGTAACAAGCTGCACTTCTAATCCCGTGCATCTGTGGCAATTTCAGGACACGTGAGCGCTGTAATTCTGTCCTGAATGAGATGCAGCGGTCCAGCTTACCAGAGAGCTAACACTTACTGTGTGCATAGATCCATACTGAACAGCTGCTGCTGGATACCTGCCGGAGTTGGGGAAAGGGTGATAAACAGGTTTGTGACAGCCCGTTGGATACGCTGTGACGCTAATAGCTGGAAAGAGCGCTCGGTAGGTAGGGAACCGCTGTGCGGAATTAGTCAGTCACCAATCTGCTCGCAGCGCCGCACCAGGAGCGGGCTGCGAATTTGAGCCAGACAGTTACTGCTCTCCTGTAGGCATCCAGACAAGCCCGTTCTGAGATGACATTTGCTACGCTGCAGATATGTCATGGATCATTTTTCACAGCCCTGTTGAAGTGGCTTATTTATTATCATCTGTTCTGGTGTTATATCCTGGACATGGGAGAACTGTTTACTGTATCACAGTGCCAGGAATTCCTTGTTACTGTGCAATCTGATTCCAGGAGAAGGCTTAGGATAAGGCTCATCGCTTTCCTCAGGGCTGCCACTGCTACAGCAAGATGCTCCAGACTGAACCGCAGAGTCAAATCCCAGGAGTTACAGCTGAAGTTAGTGGTTTGATATTTAACTGAATGACCTCTAAGTGAAGAGGTACTGGATTCGTCATCGTTCCACTTGCCTCAGCTTTAGAAATCAAATACCAAAATTGTTGCCAGCAGAACAATTTGACCTTGGGTGTAGGCAGCTCTGTCATTAGCTCACTTGAGATTTGCTGAAGTCACATTATCAAGAGCAGTGATTCTCAGCTATGCTTCACAGATCGCTAGTGGCTTGCAAAGCCATGCTGCCTTAAAAGGTTGGTGTTACAAGGCAGTGTGGTAGCCCACAGTGCATTCAGAAAGTTGACAGTGATCCATGAACAGGATGCCAAGGAATTGCTGCCATTACTGGGCTAGAGCTAGAGCGTGGGGAGTTTTCAGTGTTACTTTTCACAGGGAAAGGAGCTAATGACTTTAAGAAATGGTAACAGGACATGGTTGTTGTGTTTTCTAGGCTTCGTGTGTAATTCTTACAATTTTCTTTCCCTGCCCTGTATCAGAATAGCACTTGCTACCATTAAATACTGTAAAAACACATTTCTGGGCAAGTCCCTCACTTGTCTCTGGGTCTGTTTGTCCAGTTTGATTTGTGTTGCTATCCTAGAATATTATTTCCTAAAATTTCTATCATTATGATTAATTAATTTATCGGCTGGGAAGGAATCAGATTGATCTTTATGGAAACCAGGCTAGTGCAAATGCCAGTTACTGTGGGTAAAGTGCACTGCTGTATGGGCTGCAGGAAACCTCATTGGATCTACTGGAGAACACTTATATTCAGTGTACAGGTTTTAAAGTGACCCAGCATAAGAACGCCTTTGCTTCCAGTTGTAATTATTGTTGCCTGTATGAGGGTAGGACTGGGAGACTCCAAACAGTTGCTTTCAGAGCAAGTGGAGGTGCAGTCTGTTGTGTCAGGAGAGGACTCATAAAGCTTTTTTTTTTTCCGACATTGTCACATCTTGGTTTTCCGTTGGCAGGAGCAGAGGTTTTCCTGTCAGAACCATCAATGCAGAGGTAGAAGCAAGAATTCAGCTAACTAGCTAGAATAAATGATCTGTGGCCTGTGGCAATGCAGTGGTATAAAGTGTTAAAAAATGGGCTGAAGACAAGTATCTGAAGAAGTGTTGTCATTTACTGAGAAATTTACTTTGCCAGCTAGTATAAGTCCAAATATTAAACTTGTTAAGATTTATTTTTTTTTAAAGCAACTGTAGCATGAAGGATAAAATTATAGAAGATGTTGAGACTTTGCTCTTTTTTTTAAAATGGATCCTTGTTCCTGAGCCAGGACATGAAAAGTGTCTAGGAAGAAAACTCAAATTAATCTGTTCTAATCCAGTAGGCATAAAACAATGGCTGAACAAAATGAACTCAGATTTTAAATTATTTTATTATAATGTAGCAGTAGCCAGTAACAAAGGAAATCCATTTTGCTTTGTTCACTTTGTGATGTTTGTTAGATTAGCAATGTCCTGTGAAAAAGCTGTACCTCAGAAAGCAGACTACAGCTTTTTATAGGATACGTATAAATATTCTTAATTTCTAATGTGCTGCTAAAAAAGGAAAATTAAGACATGCCATACTGTACTCCTAATTCTAAACTGCTATTTCAGATGTTTTAATTTGCCAGACACAAGTGAGAAGTCATTCAAAGATTTAATATGTGCTGCCCCCATTGTTTCTGATAAACATGCACTCTTGCCTTCTAGTCAGAAAACTGCAGTGGTGTGTGTATATGTCAGTCTGGTTTGGTGCTTCAGCCTCACTCTTGCAAGCTAAGTGGTGAATCAGAGTGGTTCTGTGCTTACAGCTATATAACCAGAAGCATAAGTTGGCCTGTAAGTGGTTGTTAATAGAGCAGGAACGTGCTTATTTCTTTTTGTTAGACCTGCTTCCTAAGGAAAAAGTCATTATGCATTAGGACAGACTGTATTAATTGTTAATCTCTCCTTCCTGAATGCTGAAACTAATCTTTTATGAACTCATAGAATGTTTCAACCAAATTTGACTGTGCTGTAGGGTTTATTATGTGTCTTAAGTTCTTGAAATAAGGTGGTCAGGGAGAGAAGGGAGGAGGCAGCAGGAAGGTTTCAGGCAGGACCCTTTCTGTTTCTGACCTCTGAGTGCCCGTGGCAGAAGGAAGCCCTGAGATGCAGGCGCTCATGGCATGTGCTGCTCACAGAGCTATTTGTAAGGAAGACAGAAAGCTCTTACCAATCCTGATGAATTCTGATTCTGCTCATGGTTCTATCTACTTTTACATTTTAAAAATATCTGCTGCTTTCAGTTAGAGAGGGAGAGAGAAAGAACACTTAGGACTTTGCACACACCAGTGCTAGTTTTGTTAATTTATGCCCCATCCTTACCAGCATGCTATCCACAATGGGAAGCCTGCACTCCCAGCCTTCCCTCTGCTACTTTCTGCCATCCCCATCCTGGCTGCGCCAAGCTGTCTTCATGTGAGCTCTGCTTCTCTGCAGCTTTCCAGCCTCTTCTTTTTCACTGGGCTCATTTTTCTGCAGACTAATGAGCTGAACCAGCACATGGAGATGGGAGTCAGTGTACTCACTACACACTTCTGGTTTCACAGTCTGTCCCCAGTCCCCAGCATGGTAAGACACATGAATGTCATAGCTCAGGCGCCTCTGCTGGCCTAGGAATGGGAAGCAGAAACAACCTATTTGGGATATTATAAGGTCTGGTTTTGCAGCTATGTCTCACAGTTAGTTTGAGCAGAATCCAACTGAGCAGGAACTCTGAGGGTGTTTTCTTCTTTACCTCCCCATTCTTTAACAATGATTGCTAGAACCTGCTGCACTGGTGGACATTACTCAGCTCCTCCAATGGCCTCAGAAATGGGACAGGGATTAACTGGAGCACTAACAGCTGAAATGGCTACTCCACTTTCTGTTTCTAGCAGAAACAATAAGACAGGTTTAAAGTGACCTGGGTTTCTGTGTGCTCTGTGCCTCAGTTTAAAAAATATCTCAGTGCTGATTGTTAAAACGCTGAAATAAGTAACAGTGTGATCTTCTGTGACCTCTCAGGGGTTCTCAAACAAAGCCTGAACATACTCATTTTCTACTTGTGTGATGTCTGTTTGCACGATAGTTGTCTTGGCAAACCAGAGAACACTTTCTTTAAATCTGTTACTTTTGGATTCATGTTTTAACTAATTGCCTTTGTGCAGCAAATTGCAGTACCTTTCTCTTGTATTCAGGGAGCAATATACTGCTTGTGGCTAATTTTAACATCTCTGTTCCTGTGCACAGAAAGCTGAGAGATTCTGCTTTCTTGGCAGAAAACAGCAGCAAGTTCAAATCCTATTAAACTGAGTCAGTAGAGTGATTTCTATTGCAATGGGAGACACATTCAGAGGTAACAATTGTACCAAGCTCACACCTAAGGCAAAGAAAGAGTGGCTACTAAAAAGTCCTGACTGAGACATTTTCAAAAGTGCCTTAATCTCCTGGGTGTCCGGCAAATATTGGGGATCTACAAGTGAGGTCTTGACATATGGAGATCATTATAGCTTTAGGATGGGATGGAATGGAGAATAAAGCTGCCATTCAGCCCTTCAGCTCTTTATGTAGGGATGCTGAGCCCATGGTCTGGGTGCCATATGTGGGATTTGGCTCCTGGACGCTGGGCACCTTAGGGAGGTTTCCCAGCTGATGGGGACTTAACTGTCTCAGTTCTGTGTCAGGAAGAAAGACGTGATGGACGTTTTCTCTCCTCGGTCTTCAGGTTTATTGTTATCTTATCTACAAAACCTGGCACCCTCCTCACAGGACTTAGTGCTTAGGAAAACCCACCATCAAAATGGCCCCGAACGCTCAGTTTCAAGGCCTTTTATAATCGCTTTTGTCCAGTTAACACTAGAAACATGTCTTATTTTCTTTTCTTTACCAATTGCCATTTCTCGTCCACCTACGTAACTAAAAACTGCGGCAAATGATAGCCAATCACTTTTGTGCTACTGACACTGCAAAACAGGGAGTACATGAAGAAGAAGCAGCACTGTGAGACAACGCCCTGTTCCCTCCATTTTGACTCCATGTTAACTCCCTAAAACGGAAGTTTCTCACCCTAGTGACACACAACACTACTTCCTATCTTACTCTTTTGTGGATTCTAATTTATCCAGGGATTTTTGGAAGCTTTCTTCATGGGTCAAAGGTCAAAGTCAGTGTTTTCCTGGAGGTCAGGATCCCCCAGAGCAGTCAGAGGGATACTTCTCTGCTTCTGGGTTCCTACAGCCATATCTGCTCTATGTCCCCTCCTGCTGGGTTTTTTGAGGATCTCACAGGTCTGTCAGTGCCACCTCATGGGGACCTCTGTTGGGCCTGGTGACCCCAGCTACAACAAGTGGCTTACCAGCCATACCACCCAGTTTCCTCCCTACCCTACCACCTTTCCAAGAGGATGCCCATCATGTAGCTCACAGACAAAAAAGCTGCAGTATCAACTGCAAGGACATTTTAAGTAAACGCTTGGCTTCCCTAACACAGATTTTTGAACTATGTACACTGACAGTGCCAAGACCAGCCACCACAGCTGAAACTCGTGTACTTTGTCTTTTATTACTTTCTGACAGTGGCTGTAAGCAAGATTGTTCTCACAGTCCTGCCTCAAAACTTGTGTTTACTTCATAGGGCATGGAAGCATGTCACAAATTGATTTTGATGGAAAAAGGGGGATTTTAAAAAGTACACGTCCTCATTCCCATGTTGTATCTCTTTGCTCTGGCACTGTACTAATTCAGTCTCATTTTTCCTTGTTTCTGGTTTTTAATATATTCCCTGTTGTCTTACTCTGTTTTCCTGGTTGGCCCACCTTTGCTGAACATCCATATTAATTCAATCAACAAGTAAACCATTACATGAGGAATCCTGCAGTTTAAATATGAAACTCTGATTCATATGGGAAGTGGGTTTTTTGAATTAGCTTTAATGAAAACAGTCTCAGCAGCTCACAGACACAAAAAAAACCCCCACACATGGAAAATATGTGTAAACTGGTTTTGCTTCAGCTTTGAGGAAAATGTTTATGTTGTGCCATGGTTAATACAAATTAAATTATTGTTGTTAAGTCCCCAAATAATTTTGTCTTGTTTTTGTTTGAAAACGGGATAGGCCCATGCCTTTCTTTATTTGTAGGAACAAACAGAAGACAGAAAATGATCTTACTGAAATGATTTATTGTTTTGGTTTACAGCCATGAAAGGGAATGGCATTTTCAAGGCTGTATGTGTGCCCAGCTGTTGGCAGCTCACATTTCAATGGTCAGAGAATAAGATCATTATGCAAAGAAAAAAAAAATTGATTTATCTTCTATCACACTTTAAATGCTTGTTAGAAGTGAGCTGCCAGCACTACCAGTTAGGCTTTGTTTTCTTGTGGGTGTGAAAGTGGCTGAGGTGCACATGGAACTTTTCTAAAACCTGATCATCATAAGCATACTTCAGCACATTTCTGCCCAGTTTTCGCTAAAGTTTCTAACGTTCACATTGAATTTCTGAGTGAGCGGAATATGAATCATACACAGTTTAGTTTAAGTACAGTCTACCTGCATTGCTTCTAAAACTATTAGTCTTGTTTAAAAGAATAGCAGTTTTCAGATTTAAAACACTGATGGAGGTTGTTAGAAATTGGAACATTAACATACCATTTTTTCCCTTTTGCTTTGTGAATTCCAAATTCAATTATGCTTTCTGGAGACTGAGTACAGTCACATTTTAAATTCAAAGACAAAAGTACAATTTATATGGGCTAAGTGGTTTCTGATGAGAAGAGAAGGATACAATTTCTAAGTGCAGTTTTCATTTTATTCTTTGCAGCTCCTAGCTTCTCCTGTGGCTTTGGAAAGAAAATGTTAGAAGCAGTATCAATATAAAAAACAAAGGAAGTAGCATTATTTGGAACACAGTAATCTGGTCTGCTTCCTACCTCTACTGTCCATGTGCTGTGGGATAGAAGAAATTATTGGTGATAAGGATAATTATATCGAGATAAACTTAAGTGCCTTTCTCATTTATGGGGCATACAGAAGTCAAGCCGAGAGTCAAGCAGGTTACTTTTAGATAAATCAAGAATAAATAAAACATGCAATACTAAAAGTAACAGTAGGAGCAAGCCGTGTCATTGTCCTAAACTTTTTCCATAAAGATACGTGAGCCAGGTAAACTTTATAGCATGACCTGCAGGGTCTTCAGGGCTAGCATAGAATATTAATTCTGAAGCCATGAAAGAATCTTTCTGTAGCTACTTCTTTGTCCTTTATTTTGTAGTAGTTTGCTGAACAAAAGCTCTGAAATAATGAACTTTTCCTTGTTCTAGTAAATTTTTCAGAACTCTGTGTGTGTGTGTGTATGTGTTAAAAAGTTTTGCTGATCCTTACTTCTGGCTCTCAGTTTTCTCTACAAACAGAAATAATAAAATTTTCCTTTTTAATAAGGTCACTGAAATTTTTCCATGAATACAGTAACTTATGATCTTGAAAAAAATTAAACTTGCTTAAAATTTCAGTTTTGCAAGAAACAGACTCCTTAGACTTTGAGGTTTATTGTTGTCAGAAAAAAAAAAAGAAAAATTCAATTACTGCTTTACTGCTTTAAAAATATGTTTGATAGTGGTTGATTTTTTAAAAAAAAAATTATTAAAACAAGCCATAGCTCACAGGGCATGCACAATTTTTTTGTGTAATAACTTGAGAAAGTAATCTTCATTCCAGTGAAGTTTAAAATCTGCAGCAAAGGGTTGAGCATACAAACTAAGCAACACTGTGGAAAATATGGAAGGCTTATAATTTGTTTCGTAATATCTGCTGCACATGTGGAACTAGGAGACTGCAGATCACAAGGGGTAGTGATTTCAGTTGTTGCTTCTAAAAAGGACTTCTGATTCTCAAGAGATGTGCTTTTGTCTGAGAGAACCCTTGGCATCTACGTGATGTACTGGAATGTATCACCTTACTTGCAAAGCTGGAACTGTGTGTTATGTTCAAGATTTTATTCAGTAATTTTTTTTCAATGCTAGTTTTCTGGAAGTTTCAACTTTACATGATTATTCACAGATTAGTTGAAAATAGCCCTGTATACCTTTTTATCCATGTATCATCTCCTTTAGCATTTTAGGGGAACTTCAGTGTTCTTGTTGGGGGTGATTTTGGGTTTTTTTCCTGGACTTGGGTAGTCATTTCTTAAATGAAGAGAAAGTTGTTTTGTTCTTCTTTTGTTTTCTTTCCTTTCCTTCTCCCTGCCTATACCTCTCCATGGAATTTGACTAGCAGAACCAAGATTTTTGTCTCTATAATCATACATTTTCAACAATGACAAGAGGTGTAATTAGCTTCATAACCAGATTATATCATAGAATCACCATCTCTCAGATGTTTAATTCCATTGGCAGTGTCCAGACAGCTGCCCGTAATTGCCAAGTACATAAATGTTTTCAGGTTACTGGCTGCCATAAACTTAAGTAAGACTGATTTGTAAGTGATATTCTCCTGGCCTAGATTTTTAAATAGACATTTTTTCTGTGGCAAAGATTCTGTCCCTCTAAAATCACCATATATGCAAGTATCAGCCTTAGATTTCAATTGGGAAGGATTTTTAATTTTTAGACTTGTTTTGGGTAAGTTCTCCGTCTGCAAAGTTTCTGTCACTTAAAAGGCAAGACAGCATGAAAGAACACAGCTTACTGGATTCATGTAAACAAGGCTGAGTGGACTGGAGAAAGCCTAATGAATTAAACAGGCTTTTTCAAAATTGTTGGTAGTTTAAATAGCAACTTTGGGCCAGATTATTTGCTTCTGAGACTTTAAGTGGTATGGTAGGCCACTGTTGGAGGCTGTAGTTGTTAAGAGTAAGGGTGAAATCCTAGTGCCATGGAAATGAACAGCAGAAGTCCCACAGATCTCAGAAAGGGGCCAATATTTAACCCAGCATCCAGCTTTTCTCCCTTGGCAAAGAAGACACTAAAATGCACAGCAATTGCAGGAGAGAGCAAAGGAGAGGAGTGAATTTTCCATGCAAGCAGGCATTAATCAGGCAGGCCACTTTATAAAGAAAGACATAATAATGAGGGCTTACTCACAGTTAAGGGAATTTTTATGTCCCAGGGTTTTTCCAGTTTTTCCAGATGCTAAGTCAAAAACAAGGCAGAAAGAAGAAGACCATAGAAAGAAATATTTTGGCTACTTTGTACACGGCAGAGGATCAAGTTCTTGTACTAGTTTTTAAGTATTATATGTCCAGAGGGGAATAGCAGAAAGAAGCACAGAGTTCTAATGAAAGTATAAGTAGACCCAGACCAACGGGAAGCTCAGTGTGATTCTGACAAGCTTTAATTTGCCAAAACCTTGCTTGTGCTGCAGTAGTTTCCCTGTATCCCCACAGTGCAGATGTCTTTAGGAGTAGGAGGCATGCTCCTCCCATTCCAGTTTCCTAGAAATGGATGAAAGCTTAAAGATTTCCACATGCAGAGGGTTATTTATTTATTTATTTATTTTCCTCCCACCAGCAGACCGATTTCTCAATCAGAAATTTTCGTTTCTCTCTCTTTGCCAAAGTCTTTTACAGTTCCTTGCCACTGGGGGCAATCCAACACAGGTATTGCCGCGGCCAGCGCTCCTGGTGCTTTGCAACCGCAGTCCTGGGGAGCTCGGGGCAGTTCAACCAGCTAACTTGAAGAAAGAAATGTATACAGCGAGGCCACATAGAAACAACATCTACTGCGTTTCACTAGAAAATGAGGAGATATTTATCTCTGACTGAGAAGGAAAGATGATAGCGACTTTAAGATTTAAATTGATCCAAGTATATGATGCTAAAGATCCTAAATGGTTTCAAATTGTGGAAGATTATCTTGTAATTTGTATATATTGCTTCTGTAGGCTGCTGAGGAAGCTAATTGCTATACATCCTGTGGTTAAGTTATCATCTTTCTCAATGACTGAAGATCATAATTTTATCTTAAGGTGAGTTTATTGCTACCCGTCTCTTACATTAATTTGTATGCTAGAACAGTCTGACAAGCCTCCTGCTGTTCCCAGTACAATTTGTGTCGGCCAACCAGGTTAGTGAAAGATTCACCTCTATGGAATTACTGTATAGGAAACAAGCCCGGTCCCCTGAGAGAACAGGTTTTATTTTCTTTTTCTTTTTTTTTTTTTTTTCCCCCTTTAGCATGGCCAGTGAGTAGAGGCTGAGGCTGGAAACAGGGTCTTGGGCTGGGTTCATGTGCATTCCAAGCAAATTGGCTGCACATTTGCAAACAGCAAAGTGTGTGATATCAAAGCAGGTGTTTACTAACTGCACAGCTGCAAGTGGAGAAGAGGTATCCCCATGGTGTTGGGAGAAGCTGGTGGTTTTGTTGAGCAGCTTTCACCCTGATGCACAGTGACTTCCTGATAAGAGCAGCCTACACAGGATGAGTGCTGAGAAGATGGGAATTCCTGTTTGCCCCCATTTGCCCTCATCTCAGCCACGGGAGTGCCGGCACCTGGAGGAGCAGTTGTACACAACCAGCTTTGTTCAGTCGTATTCTGTAACTGGTGTACTAAATACAGATCAGAGAGACTGCCAAGGAAACTTTTGTTACCTTAAGCAGGAAGGTAAATGAAACAATGGAAGGATTTATTAATCAGCAAATGAATTTATTCTTGTGGTATACAGTTAGCATGAAGGACTATGCCAATTCTGCATATAGAGAGCACCCTGTTAAACGACTGAGGACCGATGGTACAGACAATGCAGTCTTTTGCTGCCTTGTCTGCTTTTCCTTTTGAAATGTTCTCCTAGTCTTGTTTTTCTAGCACAAATTTGGATCTCTTGCATATAAGACTCTTTTCTTAGCCTGCTAAAGGGAAAAGCATGTTAAGAATGACAAAGGGAAGATGCACATAAAGTACAAAGGGCAGGAATATATGAACACCAACTGTTAAAAAGAGACATTAATTTGCAAAACAAACCCCAAAACCTAAACAACAGACCACAATCAAACCCCAACATGCACAAAAAAGAGAATAAAGTAGATGTGTATGGTTGGCTTTTTGTCTTTCTGACTGTCCCAAATGAGACAACAAGGCAATTCTGCAGAGAGTGCTCTGTAAGGAGCAGAATCTGAGGGGGGAAAAAATGCTAGAATAAAAAGAAAAACATATCTTAGCACTCCTGGGTGCAGAATCAGTTTACAGAGGAAGTGAAACCAAACCCCCGCATCTTAGTACAGCCTCCAAAAATGTTAAGGAGTATTTAGTTTGGGTGCAGGCCTAACTTCAGATTGGATGAAACTCCAGGTTTTCTCCAAGAGTTTGCAATTATTCATGATAATTAAAGGTAAATGTCATGGCTTGTTGTCTGTATTCATTAAGAGAAGATGAAGTGGAGAGAACTCTTCTCGATGCTCTCCTTAAAGTCAATAATGAGATCTGATGTCAACACACTCAAGCGAATGTTGCATTTAGAGACTAGGGCAGGAACGTGGCTGGGCATCGAGCTGTGGGAATTAGGCTGGATAAGAGGCTGTTTCCTGCAAAGGTGGCCAGATGTTTGGGCTGCTGGCTGATGAGGTATGGGCTGAAGATGGATGTGGGATAAGAATAGGGGAGGTGACTAAGAGGTGTTAATTCTTGGCACAGATAGTTGGCTGGGCATGGCACCACTGTTGGACAACTTGTTGATGGGAATCATGAGACATGTTGGGAGAAAAGATCTCAGATAAAACAACTGCCTGCATTTCTGAACGTCTGAATACGTTCGGGGGTTTTATGAATGTTGACGGTGACTCGGCTGTACAACAATTCCTGCTTTTGAAACATTGAAATGTAACACTTGAAAACATTGAAACATTGAAACAATTTGAACATTGAAATTGTGACACTTTCTGCTAACACTCTCCATTTTAAGTAACCTTTACAAATAAATTGGCATGATAATACATGTGTGAATGGCAACTTCCCACACTGGCCAGCCCTTCAGGGAGGGAGAGGAAAGCATGGGAGGGACTGTCTGTCCTCACAGATGGGATTCAGTTAGCGTGCATGGGTGACCCTGACAGATGCACATTAGTTTGGCTAAAACTTTGGTAGCTGCCTCTGAAATCCAAGCGTCAAGGTTAATCCTGTGAAATGCAAGGTATCTGCAAAAACAGAAGTGAGCTATTTCTCAGCCAAGTCCTAGCAATGTTCACATCCTAGGCTGGACAGAATGGCTGCAGACAGATTTCTAACCAGTTGAAAAGGCTGGACAAGCTCCTGCATGCCAGCTCTGCTTGCCCTAGGAAGCTGTACAGCATTTTCCTACATGCACAGCATGGTAGCTGCTCCAAGGAGTAACTGGAGTTGGCAAAACCGAAGGGTCCGAGGGCTTGCAAAGGCTTAAGCAAAACCTGTTGAAGCAACTCATCGGGATGGCAAAAACTTGGGGCCTTTCAGCTTTGGAATGTAAATGCTTTCTGATGTGGCTGTCTTGCTCGCTGGCTGTAGCAAGGAGCGGGTTATTAGGTGCCCTCCTGCCTTTGCTCTGCCGTTTGAGTTGTGACACGCCTGGGCGGTGGTGGTTGGAGGGGAAGGAAGCCGAGCGCCCTGTCTCTGACTTTGCACCACATGTTTCAGAGCGCGGTCGTTCACTCTCACATTTTACAAAATCAATTTCCATTCTGTCATGGTATTTCACACATTTGCGTTCTGAATAAGTTAGAGAATATTCTACAACTTACAAAAATAACTTTAGTTTTAATTTTTCCTGTTACATGAAGAAACCTATCCATACTTTATCTGTTACAGATGGAAAAACTACATATGGAGAAGTCAGATCTATTAATTAGTTTATAGGCACAAAGTCCCCTAAAGAGTGCCATGAATCCATGTGTTATTCTTAAGAGCTGTCTGAAGTACTTGCACTGAATAATTTATTTCAATTTAGCCCTGTTTCTGCTGTTAATTATCCAAGATCAGATTTTGCTTTTGTGAATTTTATTGTTTTGGGTTTTGTTCTTAGCAATTTTTCCCATTTACCTAAATTCACTGAAACACCCTCTGAATATATTTCAGTCTACTGAAGTATTCAAGCCATCAACACTCATGGAGTGTGTTCTGTTTTTTCTAATGTGAGATAGGATTATTATTAACTTCTGTTGTTTTTAATCTTTCAGTCAGTATTTGAATCCTAGGAGAATGAAGAAAGGAGGAGGAAAGTAGAAGAACCAGAAAATCAGCCACATGAGAACTCCAAACTCTCTATTTCTGAGGACTGTTTCAGGACCCTATCTTAGAATGTGGCTCTGCTGCTCTAGGGAAAGAGGGCCAAGCAGCATTTTCCAAGTGCTGTGTGGCTCTTTGGAGTTGGAGAGTGTTAGAGTCAGTTAGGCCTGGAGCATGTTGTGTGGGACCAGGGTACACTTATTTCCATGCTCAGCCCTGATGACTTTCACTTGAATTCAGCAACTTTAAACTCCACTGTGAGGTCCTTTCAGCATGAGAGACAAGAAGGGCCAGGGCAATAGGTTGGGAAAGAGTTGGGCAAACAAGGGTGAGGTAGAAGTATGGCAGTAGTTTGAGGGTTGTGGTTTTCATTATTTTACATGTGAGGTTTTAGTCGGCCTGTTTGTTTATACAATAAAACCAGCAAAATGTATGGTGTCTTTAAACCTTTGTACAACAGCATAGCAGGGTAATGTAATCTGCACCCTCATTGAATTGCTGTTAATTTTGCCTGCTAAATTAGAATTATTCACCCACTCTGTGCAAAAATGCTTTCTCAGCACTTTTGGTGCATCTGCTATATGTGTGGTGTAGCTGTAATACTAGTAATGGAAAAGATATCCTGGAAAATTAAATTAAACTCTGCTGAAATCTTTACTACTGTATCTTTTATTCTTCTAACATCTCCCTGTAAAATACCAGCAGCCCTGTATTAGGTAATGTAGATGCTGGTGGGCGTTCGCCGTCCCAGAGCACGGGGCCAGATCTGGTGAGGGTCTGCAGACACTTGGGATAGGATACACTTGCTGTTGTTCTCAAGGGCAAAATGAGGTGACTGATGGGATTGGCAAGAGCACTGGTTGCAACTTTAGCTATCTGAATACCTTCTAAACCTTTCTTGATCCTAGATAGACAAGAAAAGCAATGAAGACTGGAGAAAAATGTCTGTAACTGTGTCTTTCCCAGAGGACCTCAAAGGAGAAAGTAACTTCCCCAGAATTAGCCAGAGAATCTGAAGCAGCATTGGACTTTGGACCCAGATCTTGCAGTACGTTGCCATAAACACAGAACATAGAAATGTTTTTGGACAGTGAATATGGAAAAGGGTCAAAATTCAAAGTAGTTCACAACTGTGCCTGAGAAAACATTTGCAGACACATCCTCTTACTCATTCCTCTCTGTCAGTTAGTAGTAAGTGTTGCATTTGGGACTCTGTAAGAGCTGAAAGATTTATTTGACGGTGTATGATTTATTTATTCAGGTAACTCCCTCTGGTACTATTTATGTAGTTGTGCATTTTCCTATTCCAGTAAGTTAGTGAAATGCAATGCGGTGATGCACAACTGGAACGTTAAGCAAATAAGCAGTGTGCTGGGCCTCACTTTTGTTGATTAGGTCATGCTTTAATTGAGTTTTCTATATGAATTAATATCTGTTGCTGGATATTAGGACAGGCAGCAGGCTCCTAATGGTGCCACATTTTGGCACTGGGACTTCTGGGTTGCCGCCAGTCCTTGTACACAAAGACTGTGTTGATAGAATTGTGATAAGGGCTCAGGGGGAGATAAGGGCTGTGTTTCTGCCCAATGGCTTGACCTTGGTCTTGTTGATCCAACAGCAAGAGTCATATCGATTTCAGAGTGATTGGGACACGTGAATACGTTTTCCTTCTGGAGAGCTGAGTCTAGGCAGATGGGAGGAACTGCTGGTGCTGATGCTGAGTGCAGTTTGTTGATACACAGGTGCCTGTTCTTGCGCGAATCAGTCCCGCCTTTGGCACGGCAGCTTTATGTATCCGTGTTTTGTGTGTGAACGCAATGTTTGTCAGGCACTTGTTTGGCAGTCCTGCAGACAGAAGTTCTTTGTCTGCCTCAGTGGTGCTAATTCACAAACTGTGTTGCCATGCTTGCCTGGGTATCAGAAGGCAGGTCCGAGACACTGGTGAGTGCTCACCAGGCCTGTTAACCCCATCAGGCTGTAGCCACACACTTGAGTTTGGTATTCTCATCACCTAAATTCCTAAATGTACTTCTAAGGCACACTCCCTTCTAACACAAGCTGCCCAAACATCTGTGGCGAGACTAAGGAAAACATGGAGAAAAAGACCCGAAGATGAATATTTCAGCAGAAACGTGGGAAGGAATGCAATGTAGCTCACGCAAAACCTTCTGTAGTGTATGCCATAAATTAACACAATATAAATTTATACATATTTACACCACATAGACTAAAATATATAAATCCTCAATACTCAGCCTTCTGTAGTAGGTGTAAGCAAGCGGTCCATATGTTTAGCTGATTTCTGAGGAGCTCTAGGGAACAAAATGTATCTTTGTGGAACTTGTGATATTAAGGAGATTATAAACTAGGGTAATCAGTGCAGTTCTCAAAATGGGTTGGCTTTTCTGCAGGCTGAAAACAAGCAGCCATCTCCTGATTTGCTATCTGAGGCTTTAATTCAGCCAGGTGTTAAAATACACATGTGTATTTAAGTGCATGAATAGTCCTATTGATGTTGAAGGCCCAAAGATCAACAGGCATTCGTTGGATTTTCCTGGCTTTAGGCTGCATGAGTCCATTTTCCTCTTACATTTGTGTACTTTCATTGCAAATAGAAGCTTGTAACATCTCATTAGGTACCAGGTGTTTCCTTTTCCACCATTTCATACTGACTATTCTAAGCCAGTGATATATTAGCCCCCTTTTACACAGCTGTGTAGCAGAGAATTGGATCTCTAACATTTGTTCTGTCTCTTGGTTTTATAAACAAGAAGAGAAAAATTTTTGGTATGTTCAAGATGCGACATCTGAAGTCCAAATGTCAGGGTTTTCTTCCCAACTATACCTAGTTTCCAGGAATTAAGAAGAACCATGTGACTCATGAGTAATCTTTTGTGATTTGTACGTCTGAAATGTTGGGAAAGTCTCCTTTTCACAGGGGTGCAAAGAGGAAGAGAATGAGAAAGAAAATGGGGAGAAGAAAACAGAGAAATTGTTTGTAGGTTTTATTATAAACTGTCCTGCCACTTGTTCTTTAGCACAGAGACAGGTTACTGGCAGCCTCTCACTTTGGCCACCTCCTCGTACAAGTGCCCATGATAGTCTAGAAAGTCTCTGGAGGTGGAAAGGAGCCCCTCCAAAGTACACTTTTCTGGTGCTGCTGTACCAGCACACCTTCCACCGTACATCAAGGTTCTACCTCCCCATTAAAAAAAAACCAAAAAAACCTCCAAAAGTATCTGATCAGGCCCAGCATCTCCAAGCCACACTACCAAGGTGATGACGTCCTAGGAAGATATGACAGCATGCAAGCTATCAGCACAGAGGGGGTGCAGCCAGGGCCTATTAAGGATTAAGGTGTTCATGTACGTGTGATGACCGTGTCCTGCTCTGTGGCTCTGCTACTGGGAGAATCTCTTAGCAGAAATATGAGCAGATACCAGCAAAACTAGAAGAGGCTGGGTTGATGCCAGCTGCTGTATGATGCTAGTTTATACATCTAAAAATATCAAAAGCTGTGTTAAAGAAATCACATTAAAGAAAGCGTCAGAGCCTAACCTGCACCGAGCCATTTCAAAAGACATGTCAGTATTTCCTGCAGCTGTACGCCTCTTTTGGCAGGGCTGCAAACAGCAAGCTTCTCATCACCTGGGACTCTCTCAGGGATAGGGATCCAAGACCCAGATATTCTTCCAGTCAGTTGGAACAGAGGCAAAGATCAAATGGAGGGGATATTCTTCATAGGTCAGAACATCCTGCCCTGCCTTTCCTTCCAGGCCATGGAGAAGCCATGAAATGTGTGAGCAACAGGCTGCCTTTCCAGCATACCACAAGACTGCAGCCCTAGCAAATGTCCTAAGGTGTCCTTTCCTCCTGATGGAAGGTAGGGTGACTGGAGAGAAGCAAAGGCAAGTGGACTTTGATGTAGATGATATTGTAAGGAGTATCTGGCAGCCAGAAGTTAAGCATCAATTAAACTTTGGGCCTTGAGAGAAAGAACTAGTCTGTGTTTTATTGCAGAAGGTGAACCATGACCATGAAGCTGAGGAGAGTCACAAGCTTTTGTTTGCAAAGCACTCAGAGCCAGCGTCACTCTACATTACAACAAATCTAATTTTCTGTGTTGATGATGGCCAATCATAGGATATATGATTGCAACATTCAGCACTGCCCTGTCACCTCACAAAATATCTTTTTTCCCCTTTCCTACTTGTCTATATATAAGAACATACTCCTATCCTTTGGCATATGTTAATGTACAGACCAATTATTATGCCTGCACTGCCCACACAAACTGAGATGACAAAATGTACTCTTCTGACTTAGAGGACTTGGACCTTGTTGGGACAAGGCTGGTGATGCAGCAGAAGTGAAAAACTCCTTTTGCACAGACCTCTCTCTTCTTACTTGCTTATTTACACACATTAGCTCAGTAAACCATAAGATGTTTCAACAGGGCTGGGAGAAATAAGGCTTCTAGCTTCTCCCTCCCTTTGCCAATGTTGAGAAAAAAACCACAAGCCACTTGCTCTTTTATAAATATATAGGCACAGGACCTTTAACTGAACACTTTGGTTCTTCTGGCTCTTTATGTGGACATAAGTGCTTTGCTTTAACCGGGAAAGAATCAACTAGAGGGGTGAGAAGACTGTTCAGTTGTTTGTTTACTTTAGCTCATCCTATCTGCAAATTTCTATTGGGCCAGTTTTGTGCTCTCTGAACACTCCTAGTCTGGTGTCATCAGCCTTTGACCTCCAGCGGAACTGCTAGCAAAGATGGTCACAACTTGGAAATTATTGTGAGACAGAAATTCTATCCCTGCTGGTTGGACTAACAAGCTTGCTGTAATGTCAGCATCTGAATGAGGCATGCCTGGTAACCTCTTTTGGTAAGAGTCTGACCAACAGAGATCAATGAAGTCTGCTTATTTACTCATCATCTTATGAATCTGTTCTAGGAGAGGATCAGTTTGACACTTCATGTCTATGTGGATGCAACCTCCTTGAACAAAAGCAAGCAGCACACAATGAAAATGCAAAAGAGAAGGCTAGTGCAGTATATCTTTTAAGGCTATTAAGGCAAACTAGTTAACTCTTTTTTTTTTCCCCATAAGAAATGTCTTTGGTGTCATGCCAGAGGTACTAATGGAGTCCCAGAGGAATGAATTTTTTTCAACCCTGCAGTCTCAAGAGTTGGCCCTCCAGCTGGCTATATACAGATGTGTTGTCTTTACTGGAACAAGCTCCTTTTGGAGTGTTTCCCATCTAGTCTGTAGGGAGAACACAACATCCAAGTGTGTTCCCACAAATGACCCAACATTAATTGTCAAAGGACAAGACCCAACAGCGTTCAGAAACTCTTACCCACACGCATTTCCCTTCTGCTGCCCATCCCTTGCCAAAACCCTAGTGCTTCAGCATGACTCTGTTACCTGTGTTTAGTTATGATTTGCTGTTCTGTTGTGAGGGAGATTGCTAAGCAGCATGAGTTTACATTGAAAAAAATGGGTTTTTAATTTTTTTTTCCTTTAGTAGCATTTCTCCCCTTTGTTTGGCTCTGTATAATTATGATGATATTGTTTGATTACATTGCCCCTTTTTTATCCCTCTGTGCAGACCAAGCATGCTGAAAATGAAAGGCAGCATGTAACCTTCTGAAGTTACTAATTGTAGTACTGCAGGTGAGTTGAATAACAGACTATGGTAAATTTTGGTCTGAAGTTCTTTCCTGAAGTATAAATTGGACAACAGCAGGAGAGAGAACAAAAGCTATTTCCTACCTGATGTTCTTGGAAACCTGTTCCCAGTTCTTCAGGGAGGACTGCTGCTGTACTTGAATATATTAAAGTAGGGGCACATGAATGACATTGATACTTTGCAGTGGAAATAGCTGAACCTTTTGTATTTTTACCATTGCATGAGACTTATGATAATCTGCTTCTTTCTCTAAATGGAAACCCTCCAGGGAAGTTTTGTGTACTCTAAATAGCATCTCTGTGTGATCAGAGACTTGGCTTCATGTGCATGTAATGCATAATAGATAAAGATACAACAATATAAATGCAGATTAGAGGTTATTCAGTCAAGGCAAGCATCTTTTTGGGGTGGGAGGCAAATTATAAAAATGCCCAACAATACATATTGCGCTATCCTTTCTGGCAAATCTCAGTATTTTGCCAAAATATTGTTATAATTCTTAGTAGCAATGGGATCTGTCTCATAAATACCTAGGTCTAAACCACTTACTGTCCTTATGTGTACACTCAGCAGATGATCACATTGACTTTACTCTAGCCTTGTTGCATTGAATGTCATATAGCTATTTTGAAGTGATCTCAATGCTGAAAATAGTCTGCCAACAGATATAGATATAAACTTCCATAAGAATATTTGCATCCTCAAAGCAGTGCATGAACATCAGTTGATCAAACCCATTAAAAGCACTGGGATACGAATAAGTAGCATTAATCTGTTTTCTAGAGTCACTTACACAAAGAAAAGGCCCCCAGCTCTCTCAGCACAAAGCAACAGGTCTCAGCTTTGACTTTAGCAATGCCAGTGGCTTCTTAGGTGGGTAAATAAACTCCATTTTTCTGGTTGTCCAAGAGGCGATCAGAGAATTTTCTTTGCATTGAGGTTGTCTACATAAAAAAGTGTTTATGGTGCTCAGATGGAAACTGATAGCACATTGGTTGTACGGGCTAATTCTTTCTGTAAGTTCAGTGACAACTCCATTTTTTAGTGGTAAGAAGGCAACCCCAAACGAATGCTCTTAGAGGAGCATCTCTGTCATCTTACTGCTATTTCTACCTTTTTGTGAAGATGAGTTTTCTTTTTATCTCTGTAAACTGTATGATGGAAGAACCAAAGATACACTTCGTGTATGGTCATGAACTTGCTGTAATGAATATGGGGGATTAAAGGCAATTTCCTCTCCTTAGATAAAAATTATGGGACAGTTATTAAAAAAAAAAATATGTGGGAGAGAGGCTTGCTTATTACTATCCTTAAACACTTCCCTTTTGACCCCGTTGATATTTCAGAGGGAATCAGCGGTTACAGCAAGAAACCACTTCCTATTTCTGGATAGGAGGCTCTGTAATAGGAAAACAAGTTATTTTATGACCAATTGCAAGGGAGCACACAACCATTCCTGCAGCAACAACAGATGGACACATTTTGTTTGACTCTAACTACATGGTACAGATTCAGGCAAGTAGTGAACGTAACAGTGTTCCCTAGCAATACTGCACTCTGAGCTCCCATTATGAAATACTAGGCCTGGAAAAGTGCAAGTCCCAGCATTAAGTGTAGCCAAGGACCTGCCTTTATGTGCACAGTGGACTGGCTATGGGCAGATAAATAAGTTGCTGTGTGTTTTCTCTGTTTAAAAAACTTTTGTAATCTCAGAAAATATGACTCTTATTTTTTTTTTTTGTCAGTTGTAATTTGTTTTGGCTTTGTTAGGGATCTTGCTGCAGGAGAAAACATAGACACACCATCAACCAGAGACAACATCAACCTCAAAGCTTTCTCCAAGTCAGGATCTCATCACAGACTGAATTTCAGATTTTCCTCCATTCTGTAAAAGGCTTTGAATTCTTATCTTTTTGCCTATTCTGCCTAATGCTATTAGGCATTGCTAAATGAATTGGTACATTTGTTATCTTTTTCAAATTTACATAAACAACCTTTAGTGGAGCAAGAACAGAACCTTAAACATACCTCCTCTGGCTAAGCTGGCATTCTCTGTGTGCCACTTAGCCCAAGAAGCAGTTAAATGTTTATAAGTAGCTAAAACAAGAGGCTTCACTAGAGCTTTGGATTCTGCTACCCAGAGCAGAGACAGAAAATTGACCTAAGAGAGACTAAAGCAAGCTGATGGTTTGGCTCTCCTCTGCTAATGGAAGTGTATTTGCACAAAGTAAAGAGGAGAGTTTGAGGGTATCCAGCACAGGGGCAACAAACGGTAGGTTAGTGGCAAAGGGATGCTCCCAAATAAAGAGTCTCTTGTCCTTAGGCAGAGAAATGAATTGTCCTAAGTGCTTGGGTATTTTATAAATGGGATAAGCATAAGTATCAGTTTTGTGAATAGTCTACTGAAATAGGATACCTATTGCTAGATGAAACTGCCTGATGAGCTCAGCATACATTTGCATATACTTTGCAGCAATCTAAGCTACACTCACTCATTGGCTGAGTTTGTTACTTGCTGAATTTCGTACCTAATTCATGTTTCATCTCACTTTATGGTAATTCTGTGCATGGTAATATTTTGCCCTTCTCTGTCAAAGTAGTTTATAAATGAAAGCAGGAATCCAGAATAGCCTTTAAACCCTTTCATACATGCAGAGCTAGTGCATGTGGGAGGCCAAGTGTTGTCTTCAACCAGAGTTGTTTTGTTTTTTTTTTTTTCCAGCCTCTATAGGAGTCTAGAACTTGTATCTTGGAGAAAAATTTACCAGAGAATAACCACCTCGATCATGTCCCCTGAGATTGCAACAGGTGTAATCATCACAAATTATGTCTTCACCAGAAATCAGGAGTAGATGAATGCAAGCCTGGTTTGTCACTTAGAGAAGCCAGACAAGAGTAGGGTGAGTTTCAGTTAAGAGGCTCTTAGCACCAGTGCAGCCTTGAATGATAAAGACAATTAGAAAAGCAGGGTTCGTTCATGCGGGTGTAATTGCTGTGTGCTTAAATTAGTTTTGAAGGTGGAACTTTAGCTTCTAGGTCTTGTCAGAAATTTTCAAAAGAGCCTACCTCTCTGAGCTACTGCCAGTTTCCTATTGTGTACATATACAAAAATCTCATTTTCAATCTTGATAAGCTCTTGGCTTTAATAATGTCTCCAGACTGCAGGTTTCCTAGCTTATTTATCATACTCTGAACATAAAAATTCTTTTTGTTGTTGGTAAATTCACTGCCTTTCAGGTTCCTTAAGTATCAGCTTGCTTTGTATTGTCTGAGGAGATAAAGGGGAATACCCCACTTAACCTCTCAATATCATTCTCTGCTTCCTTTTCAAGTAATTTTCGTATGCCTGTAATACTGTATAACTTGTATAAATGTTACCTTCTAAAAGAAAATAATGAAATCTCTCAGTATCCATATAATGAACTCGTCTGCTACATTCCACTGCCTAATAACCTTGTGGTTTTTTCCATTGAGGGATGCCTTATTCGGTCGTTCTGACAAACTGCTGTTTTCTTGTGGCAAAATTGTTCAACATAGTGTTTTTACTGTTTTGTCAATAAGCAAAGGAAATAAAAACCTTATGGGATTTGAACAAGAACATTCACACTCCGTATGTGAGCTGCGTTTGAATTGGAGTGTGGTGGGGAAGCAGAGTATAGTATGCAACCTGTTTACTGAAGTGCATGCCAGCAAGTGAGATTTCATTCCCGTTTGCTAGGATCTCACTTTAGACCCATTTTCTCTCTCATTTCCTTTGCACTGCTCCCTCACAAATATCCAATGCTATCAGCTTTTTTAATTGATAGCTTTGGACAAAATTCTTCTATTTTTAAATTTCAAAAAATTCTTAAGTGCTCATCTTTACGCTTGACTTCCAAGATCAAATTATGCAGTATCTGCTGTAATGAAATGATCTAGGAAGACCTGCTGTTCCTCAGGCATTATCAGTAAATTGGGAGCTCAGCAGCACAAAAGAGGTGGATCTATTGCTGAGCTGCGTACTTGGAATCTCTCTGAATTTAGGCAATGTCTACAACTGAATTTCAGCTTTTTTTGCTGATGAATTAACAAATGGTATGAAATTGTGAATTGAAACTGTTCATTTTTTTTTCTAATCACATGAGGAAAAGATTGAATGCAGGAAACCTGAAGTTGATTCAAGTGACGCAGTGTTACATAATATGTATTAAGCCTGTGGAAAGCATTGCCATGAGCTATCCACACATGCATCTGAGGATATAAAGATCATCCAGAACTGCTTTAGATAAGATTTAAACTGTTCCAGGGGACTGTGAGTTCAAAATGGAATAAGCCTTTCATCAATTATCTGCTGTTCCTTTGTGCCAATTCTTCATTAACTGACCACGTCAGGTAATATTACTTGCTTCTTTCTGGCCACTCATTGGAAGCACATCAAATGGAATAGATTTTATGCCAGATGTCTGCTATGATGCTGCAGTTTCTGTGTTTGCTATCAATTGTGAGTTTATACAGGTTCAAATTATGTTAATTAGTCTATTTTGATGTCAGTGTTCCCTATCTGTCGAGACTGACACAGCTCCACCCACCTATTAATGAATATGTTAATTAACTCATATTAGACACCTAAATATGGCTCTGGAGCCAGGGGAATAGTGACAGCTGATGGCCCTTCAGGGCATAAATGGTTTCTCACTACAATCAATATTCTCCACTGCTAAAAACGCTTCTTACTTTTTTGGACTTCCACTCACTTAACTCTCCCTCCGGCAGTTGTTTACAATACTGAAGTGCAACCAAGAGTTCAAGCAGAGTAGCTTTAAAAGCTGCCTTCATGACATCTATAGAAAAATCATCCAACTCGGCTTTCATCTTCAGACGGAAGGTCAGAGCTCACAGATTTTGTCATTAGGCAGCTTCCATATTGACCCCCTTTTCCCGTCCCTGCCCCATCTAGCCAGTGGGTTAAAAGGCAGCTTGAAATACCAAGTTTATTTCTTAGTGCATTAGAAGTCCCAGATACTCTGGAGATCAGGAAAACCAATGTTTCAGCATTCTCAGTTCCAGATGGACCTGTTTGCTAAAGCTGTTCACTGGCGTTCATGGGAGGAACAAGCCCTTTTTTGAGCTGGTATTTATGCCTGGCTCAGAAAGGGACAGGCAAGGTTTGGTGTTGAAGTGGTTTCATCAAGAGACTTCTGGGTGGGCTCTGGATTAGCACACTACAGGCGTGGGCACAGACAGAAGATGGGCTATGCTTCAGACTGCTGTCTCTCCAGGCACCTGGTCCTGTTTCGGCCGGATACAGTGGTATTCCCTCTCTGAAAGAAACTCGGAAAAAGGTGGTGATGTGGCAGGAAAGGAGGCCACAGCACACATTTTGTTCCCTTTCACCTATATCATGAAAGAACGAGAAAGCAATTATAGCCGGGGCAAGGTGGGCATCATTCTGGCCAGAAGCTGTGCATGGGAATTTTAGCTGATTTCATCTGAATCTGCTGATCTCATTGAAAAATTTTCCAACATATTCACATGTCTTGGACTCAGAATTTTTGTTTTCAGAGGAGCCTTTTGCATGCTGGAGCTTAAGGCCCACTGACAGAGAGGCGTCAACTAAACTTTTATCCCTGTTATTATAACTGATCTGATTTTTCAAGAATTCTGCACACACAGTATCTTAGCTCCAGAAACTATCAGCTGTAAGGATCCCCATGTAGAAGTCATGCACTGTGTGCAGCAAACCAGCTATAGCTCCCCCTACCCTTCATGTAACTGTAAAAATGTGGAGCAACAGGCCACACAGGTGTATAGCTGGGATATTCTGGCACAGCTGTGATACAAATACCATCTTGGAGGTATGTAGGAGATAAACAACGGTTTTCCTGGAATATTTCTATATGGGAAAGTTATAGGACTGGCAGCACTGAAGTTATTTCTTCCTTGTAAACTACACCACTCAACTGTATTTAGCGTAGCCTGAAGCAACCACTCTGTCATGGGAAAAGAGGTATTAATTCCCTTTCTGTGCCTCGGCAGCCCAGGCTTCAAACAAAGACACTGTGTACACTGAACTGTGGAAACTTACAGCCTTGTAATCAGATGTTACACTATTGACAGTGATTTGGGGGGAAGGGAGGGGTGGTTTTTATCTGGTTTGGATGAAGCAAACCCATAAATGCGAAGTTAGTTGGTAACTGAGAAAAGGATCGAGATATATGAGTTTTTAAAGTCTGTCAGTGAACTTGGTGGACACAGGAGTTTTGGTCATTTTGTGCAGAGGTGTCTGAACTGACAGCTAAAGTTGAAGGAGCTGCGGAACCATAAGATGTGAAATAAGAAAGATGATTCATTCAGGTCACTTGGAAGTCAAGGAGTGCCAGTGAAAGGAGCCAGGCTTTCTTGGCTGATACAGGCACATTAATTGAGGAAGATATGTTTGCTCAGGGCATGACCAGTCAGACATCAAGCAACACATGATTTCTCATTTGGAGGAGGAAGGGATAGCATTAAATTTCTTCACAGAGGACAATGGAAACCCTTGTCCTTGTGTCAGACCACGGTGGTATTGTTTAGAGCAGGGAAATGTAAAGACCTTGTTATATCTATATACTCTTGATGTTAAGCTCTGGGGCATTCTGTGTGGGAGTTGCTTTTGGTGCCAAGGAGCAGGCAGTGATTTCAAGATTTTGGCTAAGTAGACCTATCTGGTGAAATGATACTGCCAAAGGATGTAGGATGAGATGATTGCACTACTAGAAGGAAGAAGGAGTCTTTGAGTCCTATGTGGATTACAGCAGAGGTAGGGTTTTCATAATCCAGTAAATGTGTGGGTTGAGTATTTCTAGCAACAATTGTTTCCCCTTTGGTGCTTCCAGCAAAAATTTCAATACTTTGTGGTTAAAACAGGAAAGCAGAATGGAAGAAACCTGTATGCTGCTCTTTGGAGAAACTGGTGGGGTGGCGTTGTTTCGTTACGTACTGATCAGTTCCTGTTCAGGTTTTGGCTTAAAAATGCCAGCACTTAAAGCAAAATGCATCGGTCAGGCTGCAACATTAAGTCAAGAAAGATGCACCAGTCTGAATATCTGACCAAGGACACTAATGTTTGACCTTTCCTACAACAGAGTAAGAGAGTGAGTTCATATAGATGAGGTGGCCAAACAAGCTTTGTCAAAGCCGGGTTAGTGTGTCAAAGCCCCATAGTGAGAGAATCTATCCGACAGAGAAAGACTGTAGAGCACTACTTGTACATGCCAGAGAATCTCACTGAGGTAAATATTAATTCACTTAGGTAATTTTTTGTTATGACTAAGTTCCACGCCAGCTGATGGCTTTGTTCAGAGAGTTTTAAAATACCTCTGACATTTAAAGTTTTTGTAAAAGAATGCACAAAAAATGCTGTAGACACATCCAGTAATTATATTATTCATGTGGGGTATGTTGTAAAGCCAGATAAGGGTGAAATTTTAAAGACGTTTCAAAATAAATAAAGAGCCTAGATGCCTTGATACAAAAATTTCTTGAAAAAGAACCTGTATTAACTTAGAATGTGAGAACTTTCATTTCTACCTATAAGGATGAGTGCATTATTCTTGATACCCAAGTCTGTATGTCCTGTTGAATCAGCTGTATAGGTATTTATAACTTGGAGAAGTTCTTTGTAATGTGTTTCTCTTGGCAACCAATCCTATATCCTTAATGAAAGCATCTAAAGGGGAAAGGACAATTTGTGATGAAGTAAAAAATTCTGCTCACACTGGAAAGATATAAGTTCTTTCTGAATAAGGACAAGTTTATAACATACTCTGTGTCTGTGGCCATGCTGTAAAACAGAATGATTGTAAAAACTGTGCTTGCATCAGATATTCAGATAACCCACCTATTCTGAAAAAAAGCTACTGTGAGATTTTTAACAGAGATACTGGTATGAGTCTTGAAGAGAAAATTCAGGCAAAAGATCATCAGGTGCAGAGAGCACTTGCACTGAAAGCAAAATCTGTGTTTTATATCTCTCTCTTTCAGATTTGACCAAAAGTTTGGATGCATGCAAAACTGAAGATTTTTTATAAGTTTATCATCTTGAGTCTTGCAGATTCTGTTCAATGAAAAGTCAGATTTATATGTGCATAGAGGTAGGTCAGAATCACTTTTCTGACGTCTTTTGAGTGTGTCTGGGAATCAGGGTGGTGAGAGTCTTCAAAGTGCTTAAAGAAGTATTTGTTAGTAAGGAAAGCAGCAATTCCAAACAAAATGAATTATGCTCCATTTTTCTTTGTCTCCAGAAACCACTTCCTTTCCTGAAAGCATCCGAACAGCCAAAGGCACTAGTGACCAAACAGCATAATTACAAGTAGAACTAATTGCACAAATTAATCTTCCGAGACCTACTGTAGACATGGGGAATACATTTTAAGTTAAAGTTTGTATTCCCAAAGTTTGGATACATTTGAGTCTCTGGTTTTGGCATAGGCCTGTCCTACTTCCACTAGTTTGCTCGTGTTTTCTTTGGATATTTTTCCCAAGTGTGCTTTTTCACTGTGACTCATGCAGGATAAAGCAAACAAGGTTGGAGTGTGTGAAAGCAAGCTTCCGGAAGAGTACCAAGTCACACTATATGAATCCTACACATATGAAAAACCTGTTGTCTTTGCAAGCCTATAGAAACATTCTCTGGATGGAGCAATGCCTACAACTCACAATTGTTTGGTGGGATTTTTTTTTTGGGGGGGGGAAGGGGGGGGTTTGTTTGGTTCTGTTTTTCTTTTCTTTTCTTCTTGGATCCCATTAAACAATGTATTGTGCATTGCAGAGAAGGGTGGCTTGGAAAAATAACTGAGAAATACAGTCAAGTGGTTAAATACTATATGAATCAGGAAGGTGAGAAAACTGGAAATTTTTGAATAACTCTCTTGAAGCTATTTTTTCTTTTTTTTTCTTTTTTTTTTTTTTTCAGCGAGCAGGGGAAATTTATGGTGGCATGCAAAATGAGTCCATAAGTGAATATTTTAATGCAGGACAAAATGGAACTTCAATGGCTTTTGATGCCTGGTCTTGATTTTGTGTTATTCTAAATGGTAAATGCCATAAAATATTTTTTTTTTTGTATCTTTTGACTGTTAGGTAGTGATCAGATGTTTCATCAAGAAAATATTAGTGACATTTTAAATTCTCATTTACAACTTAAGTAGCTGCAATGCTATAATCCTGCTATAAGTATCTCTTAAATTCACAACTGACATCTTAAAACTTGGTGTCAAATTACATTAAGGTAGTATGGTTTGGTGGAGGAATACACTGTGTGTATTTGCATTAAAAGTATATTGATGTAGTGTTTGTAGCCAAGTAAAGGCTGTAAAAAATATTGGTCATGTGATCTTGTTCTGCTATACCAAACCCACCAATGACACAGCCATTAGACTATGAAATCTTCCCTTTATTTTAAAAAATATATCAAGCCCTTCTCTCTCTCTCAGTGGGAAAATCAGATGTTATGGCTTCTGCATTTGTTGGTATTCCTACAGTTTTGGGAGTGTCCTCCCAGTTATTTGAATGTCTTCTAGCGTGCATATCCAGTGGAAAAAAAACCCCACAATTATTAGAAGTGATTATTGGAGTCTTTGATACATTTTCTTTAAAGCTTGTACCATCTGGGATTGTGGGACCAAGGAAAAAAAGCAATTAATTAGGATTTGGGGAGGAAAAGGCAATTTTTAGTCCCCGTGATTCTGCTGAAAAAGCTCTGAAACTCTAATGTTTCAAAGTGCAGGGGGCAAAAAAAATTAAGAACTCAAAAAAAGCCCTCAACTTCTTCTGATTTAAACCACTCTCATTATTTGAGTCTGTGTGTTAATCATGTTTCTTGAGTGATTCAGATTACTGTTTCTGAGGTTTTCTAGGCTGTATTTTTTTGGTTGTATTTATGCTATGAATTACTTTATAGCTTGGGGTTTTTGGAGGTGGGAGGTTGTGTTGTTTACATTTGTGGATTGATTGCGAACAGTTTCCCAGAGAATATTCAATATCTAAAATTTCAGCTGGCTTGATTAGCTGTGAATGCTCACATATGTTGTATGGCTTTGTTCCAGTTCCTGAATTCAATGAGCATAACAACTGTGGCAGTCTGGATTTTGAAAAGTACTGATGGTATCTGGAAGGCACCAGTTTTCTTCAAGTCCCATTGGCAAAGACAGAGAGAGGGATAGGTCCCATTCAGGGACCTGAATGGAACAGGACATAAGGACACCAATGACACTCCCCTCTACTTTCTCAGGTAGCTGTACACGCTCTCCCAAATACAGATTCTTTTATGACCTTGAGCAGCAACAGAGGTTGGTGCTGCCGCTCGCTGCTTTTTTCCAAGGTTTACTCAGCTGTCACAGGTGAAGCTCCAAGACTGAATTTAAGCAGAAGCAACAGTGGGATGTAGTGGAACTAGGGAGAAGTGCTGTCATGCACACAGATTTCTGCAGGTAAAAAATATAATTCAAGCCCTTTAAGCACATGCTATTCATTGAATATAAAGGGCTGTGTTTGTTAATTTTCTTTCTTTGGCATGATTGGCAGCCTATCTGTTGAGACAAGAGAGAATAACAGCCAGGGAGAGGTTTGGTGGGTCAGAAGAGTAGGCAAACAAATCTGTCCAGTATATGGAAGTCTGAATGTTGCAGAACACAGCCTTGGACCTGCGAGGCCTTCTTAACTTCCCAGAAATTCAAACTTCGGTGCCATTCCTTCAGTCCAAAGGAAGAGACATTTGGCCTAAATGGGTGGAATCTAACAACTGTAATTTGTGGATGTGTTTCATTTTCTGGAGCTTACAGACACATGTGTTGATAAAGGGTCTAAATTGTAAGTGAGTGTGTTCTAAGAGAGGGCAACCAAGAGCCTCATATTAGAATCGGCAATGTTCTCCTTATTTCACTGCAGTTAGTTGCATTTTCTTTTGTTCCTTCAACAGGTTAGTAATTACTGTTGCAGTAATTAGGCATGATGGAGAGTATATAAGACAATAAATGGTTATTCTGTGCAGTAGTGGGGGATATTTGGTGCCAAGCTTATTATTTTCAGTCAAAGCTAATTATCTCTATTATAATACATGACTCTCTTCCTTGAATTATGAGTGGGAAACTGCTGAATAGATTTTTTTTTCAAAGTGCCCTGAACCATGGAAAGAAATGAAAATTAAAAACAATGAAAAGCTTGTTAGACAATGAGACGACTCATCTATAAAGCTATTTCTGATAGATTCCCCCCCCCCCTCCTCTCTCGTCTGCAGTTATATAAATATCAAACGCTTATAGGGAAATAAACTGTTGCGTTACACATGGTGTGGGTATCAAACTTTAGTTCAGACATCAGAGAAGGCAGCGTGGATTCAGCGGGTGGCAGGCAGGGAGCGGCACGGCCGGTCGGGAGCGCTGGCGCTGGCTGAGGGGAGCTGTGAGGTCACCCCTGGACCCAGCTGTGCTGCCCTCGGCCTGGCCGGCCTCCGTGAGCGGGGGATTTGCAGATGTTCCTGTCAAGCGCCTTTGGAAAATGACTGGCTGCCCAGAACTGGCATCTGTTTTGCTTGCGTTTAGGGCCTGCCCTGGAAATCTGAGCAGGGAAGCAATGTCAGAAGGGATTATACCCCGTGGCTGGCTTACCTCGAGCGATAAGGCCGGCAGAGAGCGTGACTTTGACTGGTAGGGATAGTCTGCTCGGCAGATGCTGCCCTGTCACCGATTAATAATGCAGCCGTCCCCTCTCCCCTTACATCATGGTTTCAATTTGTAGCAGTGACGGGGCCGATCACCTTTCCAAGTCTTAGCCGGCTTACAAACGCAGCCTGGGCTTGCTTTGCCCCACACATGTGAATCACGCTGTAACTTGAGCCCCTGACTGGTGAAAGCCGTAGTAGAGCCGTAGCTCAGGGCCGCGCCGCTCCGGGCCCTCCCGACGGCGGGCCCGACGGGGCCGCCTTGCCGCGGGCGCTGTGGGCAGAGAGGCCCGAGCGGGAGCAGGCGGGGGGCCGGCCCCGCTCTGCCTTCGCCAGGCAGTCATTGAAATACCCTGGTCAGGCTCCGTCGGGTGATTGATGGGGCAGCGGGAAAGGCAGCTGGTCGCTGTTGCTGTTCGGTGGGGAATGTAAATACTCCCGCGTTGAGAGGGCACGGGGCGGGCAGGCGTGTGCCTGTGCGTGCGTGCTAAGTTCTGCCGTTTCCTGCTTTGCGCGCAGACTTTTCCCGATTTTAAAAAAAAAATTGGGTTTTAAGTGGATTCCCCGCGGAAGAGAAGCAGTAAAGCTTTCCTGCGAATTTGCAAGGCAGCTTTCGTTAGAAATTCTGCAGTGTGCTTTTCCATGTGCTACACAACAGATGTTTGAAGCTGATTGGTGTCATGTGTTGCATTTTGCGGTACTTTAATACGTGCTTTTGAGAGACAAGCAGTACAAAGAGGAACCGAGACTCTAAGATGGATATAATTTTCACAGTGCTGTCTTTGGTTACTCCAGTAAAACCACATCAAACTATCTCTGTGCTGCTCATCTGCAGTCTAGGCTAAAAGCTGCTTGACTCCTGGCAGAAATTTCATCCTTTACCTGTGCCCTAATTTTTCCAGCAGTCCCTTGCACCATACAAAAGCTCTGTTTATTGACTTTGTAGATTTTCATAATTCTCATAAAACTGCAAATCAGACTTGTTCCGTTTTCTTCGGTAGTGGCATTGTTAAACGAAGGTGATGCCACTGAACCGATGTTTCTATGAAGTAGGTTTTATTTATTTAAATTTATGGTGCAATACAAATTGTCTTTCTCAGGTTAAGCGTGACCTTGTGACCTCTCTGCAGGGAATTTACAGAGAAGATTACCGTGTCTGATGCTCATCATTGTGCTATCCCAAATCTTAGTTCAGGTCAGTGATTGCATTTTGAGAGCTTCCTATTAGTGGCTAAGCTGAGCCATAGCAGAGATACCTTACTAATTCACTTTCTTGGTGTCACTGAATGTCCAATTTGATGAAAATGAAAGGTGCTTATCACTAAGCTGCTTACAGATCCTATAAGGCTGTAGCCATATATTCAACAGGAGTGGCAGAGAATTTAAAAATAATAATAAAAACAGGAGCTATTCAAAGGTGGTGTTTCAAGTTTTTTTCATTATGTCCCTATCAACTGAGATAGTCA
The DNA here is from genome assembly GCA_013396955.1 of Regulus satrapa. Taxonomy (NCBI): domain Eukaryota; kingdom Metazoa; phylum Chordata; class Aves; order Passeriformes; family Regulidae; genus Regulus; species Regulus satrapa. The sequence continues at coordinate 657,070 of VWZN01017017.1, forward strand.
GTGAGTGAGGAAGAATTCACATGTATTAGCATTCAATAATGTTTATTTACATGAAAGAGGGTATTAAGATAGGACCCTGGAGTGGCTAAAGGCTAATAGAAGCTGTGTAAGAGCTACTCAGAAAGCATTAGTATGTGAAGTTAAGACAACACAGTCAGCTATACTTTTAAATTGCATCTAAATAAGGATAAAAAATATTTATCCGAGATGCAGGAGATGTGTAAGCCTCTTGACTTTCACAAGGCAAATATATCTATAGCACAAACAGATGAAAATAGATTAAAATAGAGACAGTTTTCACATAATCAAATGTGTAGCACTCACTCCTTCATTCCTTAGCCTGAGAATCCAAAATTCAGTAGCTAACAAGTAAATATTTTAAAACATAGTATTAGCTGATTAGATCTGGCAAGGAACAAAACTCCAGACTAGGAACCTGCAGTACACATACACAACAGCAATTCATAATGATAATCCTGTAGAGATGTGTCTGCAAACTGTAACTCAAGAAGCCAAACTAACCCATTTACAGCTTCCAACATCTCAACAGAATACCTTTAGATGCTATTAGCGTATTTTTGGTTTATGTCTCTTTTGTAGTGGCAACTTAACTGTTTTAAAGTGTATCTCTGTGGGAATTGATGGGTTTTATTATGTATGTTTTTGTACTATAAGGAGAATGATCGATTTTGTTTATGCTTATGCTGGTTGTTGTTGTTTGGCTGCGAGACAAGGTTGCTATCAACAGAAGGGATGAAACATGAGGTAATGACTACAGCTTAAATGAGAACACTTGTCATACCTGCTTTTTGCTTGGACTGATCATCACATATCAGGGCACAGTCAAATGCCATGTGTGGTTTTTTTCATATTTACAAGCTGGCAAGTTTAATGGAAGGTAAACTTTGACATTTCTTAACAGTTTCCTTTGCCCTTGAAATCCAAGCTGCTAGTAACTGTGCTGAACTATTTAGGGTCTACTGAGAGTCAGTGGAACAGTTTATATGTCCCGTTTGCTTTTATGTATGCCCTGACCTTATTCTCCTCTGCTAAGGGTATATTTCTCTTGTTCCAGCCTTTCTCCACAATCTCTAGGACCTGGGATTCCTGAAGGCCGGTCCTGCTATGAGGTGAAGGCAGTGTTCAGTATTTTGGCCTGTTCCATGTCCTGTGTCACCAGGTCCCCAGTCTTGCTAAATAACAGGCTCACATTTTCCCTAGCCTTCCTTTTGTCACATGTGCACTTATCGGAGCCCTTCTTGTCTTTGGTATCCTTCGCCTGATTCAGTTACATTTGAGCTTTGTTCCTGCGTGCTCAGACAATGTCTCTCTATTCCTTCCAGGTTATCCTCCACGCTCTGTATGCTTCATTTTTGCACTTGAGTTGGTCTGGGAGCTATTCCTTCATCCATGAAGGCCTCCTGACGTTTTTTGAAATTGCTGAGATGGACCTCTTTTGATCTTGGAGGAGATAGATGATCCTTTAACATTATCCAGCTTTCTTAGGCCTCTCTTTCCTCCAGAGCCTTATCTCATGGGACTCTTCCAAGCAGATTTTTGAAGAGACCAGAGTCTGCTCTCCTGAAGTGCCCAATGTTTTGAACTTGGTTTTTGCCCTCCTCTCTGTCCTCAGGATCCTGAACTCCCCCATCTCATAATCTCTTCAGCCAAGGCTGACCTTGACCTTGATCTTCACATTCCCAATGAATGCCCACCTTTTTGGTGGGCATGAGTAGCAGAAAATTTCTTGCCATTTGCTCTTTTCATTCATGCTCTCTAGAAACCTTAGATTCCTTATTTTCCTGCTGTATTGGCCCTCCAGCAGATATTGCGGTGGTATAAGTCTCTCAGGAGATCCAGGCCTGCAAACGTGATGATAAAGTTGCTTTAACTGTTAGGAAAATCCAATGAGGGAATGGAAAGAACAACTGATGATAGGGAATATTTATTAGTGCAAAACTGTGGGAACATATTCTGTCTTGCATACTGCCTGCTGAAAAGGTTATGACAAATATACCTCTCCATACTGGAGACTTATTACCCCTACTAGAGTTACTGTCCCCTTGGACCTGTGGCTCAGCTTCGTGGAGACCGCTTAAACCTGTTCACATTAGAGAAATACCCTGAGTGAACAAAGACTAGACATTTAAACATTTTCAGTCAACTTCGTCCATTTTGCCTGAAGTACATTCGCTCCCTAGCAGGTCAGCTTGCTGTAACCTCTGGCAAGGGTGAGAGGCGGCTGGGAAGATCATCATCTTCAGCTGGCATAACTAGATCTGTAAAAGATCTTCCATCTTTGGCTTTTCTCCACTCTAGACATACTCTGTATATGACTAATTTGTTTTTGAAAAGGAAGCCACAGAGCGCTTACCCAAAGATTTCTGCTGCCACTGCATTCCTACTGAGAGGAAGACCGAGCTATGGTCTTGTCTTGGTCTGGGAGGTGAGAAATCGGATGGTGTTTGCAGTTATTGGTTTAACCTGGAGTGGAATGGCCAGTCAAGGATTATAAAAAGAATGAAAGAAATGCTGCTTAGAAATGAGACCTTCAACATTTATTTACACTCCTGAACCTGCTTGAGTGTTGAGCATCAGAATCATGAGGAAGAAGACATTTGAATCATTTGAAAAAGACAGAAAATAAAAAAGGAGGTGGAAATACTGAATCAACTGCAGTTTGTCCAAAGCAAACATGAAAAAACAAATGCTTTGCGAAAGGGTCTAAATTTTTGCTCTTTTCTTTGACTGACAAGCAGTGCCCCCAAGACCTAAAAATGTTATTCCTCGATCCATGTGGACCAGGAGTGCTAGTTTCTTGTTCTAGCTTCTTGGCTAGTTGCAATTTGCTGAGTTTTGCCTAAAGTTCTTATAGCTAAACTCTTCTGGCAGAGATCCATGGCAAATTGCCAGAGATAAGAAGAGGTATAGTGAACATATCACCCAGGTATGTTCAAGCTCTGCACTCCAGGCAATTGAGTACAGGGCTCTCGCTTCCAAAATGAACTGTTGAAGAGGAAGAAAATCCTTCAGCTTCTGATATCTGTGACAAACTAGGCACATTCTGACATCCTGGCAGCCATAATCCCCCTCTTTGCTTTTCTGCTTCATCTTTTGTGGATTGTAAATGCCATAGGCCTTAGAAGTTCATTTGCAGGTTTTCCATTGTGCTTCCACCACTGTCACCCCTACATCTCACAAAGCTGAGTGTCTTTTCAAGATCTCCTTAAATTCTCTATTGTAAACCAGAGAAGAGTATGGTTTGTTTTTTTTTCATAATCCAGAAACTGGGTCTTAATTCCATACTGTAAGTCAAACATGCCGAATGGTAACAGCAGGTGAGGAGGTGCCTTAGCACACCCATCAGATGCAGAAATCAGATTATTTCAGAGTTGGAAGTTGCTTTTTAATAGATTCATGTGGTAATACTAATGGCGGATGTTGTTGCCGTTATTAAATACACATTCTATAATAATGGAAAATAAGCATAAAACGGGTCTCATGTGAACCCAAGAGACAATGTTGTTATAAGAGTGAGAAATAAAGGGAGAAGCAATAAGTATTAAGAACCCGTAACAACTCAAGCAACTGAGTTGTGCATTTCTGGATGTGTTGGAGATTTTCCACAGATATTTCCTATGGAAAGAATTTATGAATCAAAGCATAAGAGTTGTCCAGGGAAGATTGGTCCCACATGGATACTGTTGCTGTTTTAACTCATCCAAATCTTCAAAACTATTCACTATGAACAGATTGTATTCATAAGTACAGGAAGCATTTGCATTTAGCATAGCTAAATTAGCTGAAGCAGAAATGAACACACTCCATGTAATGTTTAACCAGAAAATAGAACAGTTGTATGGTCAGAGTGAGACATTTGGAGGGGAACGATAGAGCAAGCCAAATTTTGCTCCTGGTTGGGGTTATCATAGGAGTACAGCAACATCGTTTGTAGCAAAACGTGGCTGGATTAATTAGTTTTCTACTTGCATTGGCATTTTTGTCAGTTATTATTTCCTACTTAGGCAGAAAGGAGAGCTGAAACCTCCATTTTTAGCATCATGGAAAATGGCTAAGACTATTTACTCTGGAGGGACCTTTCTAGTATATACTTTAGGAAGGAGATACACCATTTATCATATTTTAAGTATTGCTGCCTGGGTGTCAGTACATTTCCCTTCTCTCTTTCCTCTTGAAAAACTCCAAAAAATACCATTCCTAGGACAATTTTTGACTCAAGAATGTGGGGTTACAAACCACCTCAACTCTTGTAGAAGTAAGTAGGGTTAAAAAGGCTTGTGGATACCTTTGCCTTCTCAGACACAGTTAGCACGTCACATCACTAAAACTTCAGACTTAAAAAAAAAAAGGACATGGAATTTTCTTTTGATTATCTTTCCTGGAATAAAAATTTTGCAAGCAGCTTACCTGTATTAGAAAGGTGGTACATCTTTAAGTTTATTAGATAACACACCTACACTTGCAAGAAGATGAAAGATGGGCAGAAATGTTACCTAAGTTTCATAATGCTTATGCAAATACTTTTTATCTAGTAATATCCTGAGTGCTAGGATCCCTATTGCTTCCCAGCTTCATCCTGAACAGATTCAGTGAAACACATCATATTTATTACCAAACCTTTGGAAATGCAAATATATCTCAGCTTAGAATTTTAGGAGTTAAACTAAGTTTTAGTTTATTTGAAACAGTATTCCCCATCATTAGAAATGTTACTGTCTGTTGTCAAGTGATGTAGAGAGTTGTGCTGAAAGGTTCAAGGTTGAAGTCTTCTGGAGGTAGAAGCAAATGTAGCTGATGCTGTCTAGCCTGGTGGGTGTGTCAATCACATTTTTAATACATCACTTGTCCAACACTGGGCATTTTCCCTCAAGACTGAATACGCCACAGATTTTTACTGGCCAGGTCATCTTGAGCTCTCTGGAGCTCTATGGATCCAAGCATATGCTAATGTCACATTAAGAGGAGACAGGGGGTATGTCTGCCCTGGTTCCTCCCTTCCTACAGCCCCTCTTGCCCTTTGATTTTCATGCTCACCATGAAAATCACCATGAACTAGGAGACAGTGGCACTACCCAGTTTCCCTTGGTCTGGAAAACAAGGTGACTGGGACTGAAAGGAGCTCTGCAGAGTGGGCTCCCACTCTCCACCACCTCGCGTTCAGTGTGGCTTTTCACAGTGAGGTTCTTGCATACTGACACAGCGTCATGGGGTGTTTACTAGTGTTGCAATATGTTCTCTAAGGCATGGGATATCATCCAGTTCTTCTGGTTTCTCACTCCAGCATCTCTCCAAGAGGAAAAAGTGAAAGCCTGATACGGCAGTATTGACTTATTCTTACTGTACAAGGTACAAGTAAGGCATCTACCGTTAATCATGGATGTTTTAAAACCAGAAACTTGTTCTCCATATTCTTTAACAGTTGGGGAAGAAAGTTGATCTTTCCTGAAAATATTGAAGCAGATGGGAGTGGTGTGAATGCCAGAATAACCCTACAAATTCAACTAACATGAAACAGTTTTGGACAGTTCAGGACATCTGGAGTGAATATGGGAGAGGGAAATGAAAAATTTCTTGAATGTACTTATTAAAGGCTGAAATAGAATTACAGTGGCACAGACATGCAGAAACTGAATGAAATACACACATGGATATGGCAAAAGGCTTAAAAGGAAGTCAGCTTGCTAGGAGCAGAACTATTTTTAGTCTCCTAACGAAGAAAGCAGCTGTATTTGAGAAAGTCAGTCACTCACTGCTTGGAAAATCAGCTGGAACTCTTTCTGGGTCCTGGTGTTCTGGTTGTGAGAGGAAAATCTTATGTGTAAGCTCTTTCAGCCCTGGAGAACCTTAAATGGCAGTCATCTTGGCTTTTGAAGCACAGTTGGGAGCTTCTTGGGAACAGATTCACAGACTTCTGTTGGAGCCCATGGTCATTCTGTGGTGTTCAACCATTCTCGGAATTACTGTTTCTTCAGGAGACAGCAAGGATCTGGCAAAGTGCTCCAAGATGAGCATTTAATATAACATTGAATTCTGACCCTTTCTTTTCTTTTCTACTTTTTTTTTTTCCTGAGCTGTGCAGCTTGTTTTACAATATTTATTTACATTCTTAATTTCCCCAAAGCTTTTCTGGGGTGCAGCAGGCTGTCCAGTCTGTTGCAAAAGCTCTGTTTTCTTGTCTGTATTGTGCTTGTGTTAGGTATGGGAATGGAAGAGAGCCACTTTATTTTACTGCTCTAGTGAAACTTGAATTGTGAAAAATTGTGTTGCTGATCTTAATGCACCATCTTCTTTGTATAGAATAAGCCCTTTTGTAAGGTTACTTTGGTATAAAAGAGAGAGATGTCTTTTTCTGTCGTATAGCTGAGTTAAACAATCAAAGTGAGTTATGTGCGTCCTGGCTGTGACAAGAATGGACAATAGTTATCACCATGTCAAAACCATCAAATGTGCTTTCTAGAAGTAAAAGAGACAGCTTGATTTTTCTGCTGGCTTGAGGAACCATTTCTGAACTAGTTGGAGTAGATGCATCATAAAAAGAATAATTGAGAGAAAATGGATTTTAGTTTCAACCCAGTGTTGGGGAAGTTCTGACCACAGCCATCTGCCTGAGATGGCGTGGCATTTCTCAGTGAGAGGATGAGATTAGTGAGGAGGGCAGCTTGGGTTCAGAAACCTGCTCCTGCAAGTGGTCAGTCAATTTCAATCAATGGTCACCTGCCCAAACCACCAGGAATTGAACAAGGTCTTAAAGGTGGGAGGAAGGCAGGATATGGAAGAAGAAATGCCACGGAGAGGGAGCTGCAACCTGGACTTCATGGATATCCCTGCCCCTGGGCAGATTTTCCAGGCTTCTTCAGTCATTTCCAGCTCCCAACCGTGCATTTGGTATCTTTAGAAATATGTTTTTTCTTGTGTGTCACATGCTTTAATACATGAAGTGTTTTGCACGGTGGGGAACCATCTTGTATGTAGGTACGTGAATCCTCAGAAATTGGAAGGAGGGGCAGGGTTTGTTTGCACCTGATCTCCTTTTGTAGTAAGACTACATGGTTGGGGGAGAAGCTGATGCTCTCAACCTCTTCCCAGTTGCTTGTCACCTGCCAAGTGTTTGCAGACTAACCCTCTTCAATTTCCTGGCACAGTTTCTTGTCCCTAAATCTGCTTCTGCTTGAGCAATACAGTTCTAGAAAACAACCTTAAAATATTGAAAAGTGCAAAGATCATTGAGTTACGTATGGGGTAATTATGTGAGTATTTATTCTGCCACCAGTCAGGGAGCTTGGGGACAGTGAGCAGCAGCTGGAGAGGAAGCAAGAGCCTCCTTGCCCAACTCAAGGGCAGTCAGTGCCACGGGTCTGACCACAGCCTTGCTTTCTGACACAAATACCTGAAGTTCTTAGATGGTTTCAGTAGAGCCTGTTTTGCATAAACCATTTCTATTTTCCCATTACTCATATGTCCCTTTGTTAATAACATAATGTAAATAATTCTGTGCTGGATTTGGCATTCATTTAAACAGGTGTAACACTAAAGCAGTCGTAATTGGTTTCGGTGTTCCCTGCCTTCTCTCCGGCTGCAGTTTCCAAAGGAGTTTACTTGTTTTTGCTTTTGAAGGTTCATTATTATTATTCACTCATCAGTCTCCTGCTTTTCATGTTAATTCACTTTTATAACCTGGTAGGAGGCAAGATGAAATGTTTTATGCTGCATCCTTAGGTTATTTTTTGAGTGGCTGGTGTTTTAAATGGCTGGGATGAGCATTGGCAAGAAGAGGTTTGGGATATTTACAGTCTTCAGGAGTCTGTGTAAAAGTAAAAACATGCTTATCCTGATTCTGTATAAATACTACATCCAAAGCACACCTGTCTTCTGCCATGTGGGCCAGCTAATTGGTTCTTGATCTATTTTTACTGTTCTTAGCTGAAAGGCAGGTTTTTTTGTTAAATTCCACAGAAAGCTCTAGAGCTGTTTTAAGGGTTTGTTGCTGTGAAAAATAGCCGTGGTTCTGGTTTTTTTTAAAAAAGCATTTTCAAGCAATAATTACAATGATTGAGAATGGTCCTTAAAAAAACCCCAGAAGCATGTACATTTTTCGTAGCTGCATGTCTCTAAAATGTCTTTGTGGGTTTCTTCACATATTCAGGAAACTTTTAAAAATAAAAAGGAGAAAATCTATCTCTGAGCTTGGCAACAGCTGAAGTTTATATTTCACAAGTATCTGAAAATGGGTTCCTCCCCATTTGCAGACACAGATGCCAAAGTTTTAAACTGACAGTGCAAAGTTTATATTGCAAGCTTTGTAAAGGCACAAAGCAGCATTTTTCTGCTCTGTGCCAGTCCTGCACTTATGCATGTCTGGGATGAGGCCTTGTTGGACAGTGATTATTATTATTGTTTATGAATTCCTAGCCTTGCGGTCGTGCGGAGCAGCAAGTCGGCATTGTTGAATCGGGAGCTGAAGACATGAAAATAGCAAAAAGGTTGCCCCTGCTGCTAAACTTTTGGCAGTATTTTGTATTCCATTCTTGTCTGTATTAAAACACAGAATGTAGTGAATGGGCCAAACCTTGAAATCCTTATTTGGTTATTGTGAAAAGAGAGAGAAAAGGCTGTGATTCATTAGGAGAGAGATTAATAAGGAGAAGGTCTGTGCGAGGTAGCTCAGAAGCTTAGTTTCTCCTGTGTTACAACCCAGCAACACAAGGGTTGTCTGAGCACAGCAAATGGTGGCTCTATCAGAAGTAATGCTTTAAATAGTCCTCATGCTGAGGCAAAAAGAGCAGTGATGTAAGAAGATGCCTGCTGCTTATGTGATATGTCTAAGCATGTGTGTGCAGGGTCAATTGGAAAAGCTGGGCAAATTCATGCCCCTGCAAAAAGATGTTTCACGTGGAAATCATTGCATGGTATGCTCCTGAAACCTACTATTTCAAAAGATTAATTCAGAGATTTTTGTAATTTTGTTTTGGGTTTTGAGGTGTTTTGTTTGGGGGTTTTTGTTTATTTGTTTGTTTTGGTTTTTTTGTTTGGTTTTTTGTTGTTACTGGGAGCACAGAATACTTGGGGTTACCTATTATCCCAAACAAAAGGGGTACAGGAGAGGGAACAAAACCTGTTGTTCCAGGAGCAGAGCAGTTACTAAGTGACAGGTCATTAATCCTACTTCAGTATATTGCTGGGAGCAGCAGGAGTTACAGATGTTTGATTGCATCATCACAGTATAGTCTCTGATGATGGTGGTTTGGGTTGTTGTAATCCCACAGAAATTATACTTTGGCTTCAGTGCTTTGGCCTGCCTGAACATGACTGATTGTTATCTGCTCTTCAAGATTAGCTGAAAGTGCCTAGCTAAACACTGGGAACCTTGTGGCAGAAGAGGATGAATTTGGGGTCCAGGTCTGTGAAAATGTTGCACAAAAAAAAAGGCCACTGTGTTTACTGCCTTGTTCTTCCTGGTATAAATGGAGAAACGAGAGCAGAGCACGGCTCAGCCTGTCTGCTTCAGATACATTCAGCTACTTAACTCCTGGCACAGGCCAATACAGCCATGGTAGCCTGCATTTCAGCAAAGGCCAGAGGGTGTTGTAAATAATATCGGGATGCAAGTTTTTGTTCCCTTGTCCTCGTTTTTTACATCAGATGCCGGATGAGTCGCAAACGTGCAGGTTTGTGAGGGGGGGTTGATTCAGCTGCTCTGCCTCACACTCCCCAGCCCTCCCTGATCTTGTGTCCCAGAGAATCTCAAAGATAATTTTAGTAAAAGGCTGTTCTGGGTGCCCTTTGGCTCATCTGTTTACAAAGTCACAAAGTCTCTTCTCATTATTTTTCAGGGATCAGAGGGGACAAAAGTTTAAATATTAGCTCAGTTATTTAAACCCTGTGGCAATGCCAGTCTGCCTGGCACATAGTGTTGAATCGAGTGATAAGATATTCAGCCGACTGATGACCCTCGCAGCGTTGTAAGAAATATGCTGATTAATTCTCTGTGAGGGATAGGAGAGACAAAGCATTTTCTATGTTTTATGACAATTGCTAGTCAAAAAATCTGCCAAAAGCCCGGTCTTAGAAATATATACTGTTGCCCTCCAGCAAACCCTGATTTCCCGGAGTCTTCTAGAGTATTCCTAGATAAGCAATACTGCAGATGAATAACAAGATCAAAAAAGAGTTTTCCAGTAAAAGCTTTGTGCCTGAACATGTATTCTGGTATATAATTACATTTTTGTCCACTAGATGGCTTTTCTCCCCCTGCCTGCGACTTGATCGAGCAATTGGAGTTAACCAAATGTAATCTATCTAAAATGATATTACTTACAGCTGAAATCAGATATTAATAGCACTTCAGTCAAAATTTTCTATTTACACAGAGCATGCAGGGCATATATGTCCTGTGATGTAAATTTTCCTACGTGGAACAAATCTTCTGTACATTGGCACAGAGAAAAATGCAAGTTAAGATGTTTTTCCAAATTGTTTGCCAACAAACAATGTTTGCTTTTTATATGAAATCATCAAAGACCATGGGGCACATTCTTTGGATATTATGTCTGTAGCAGTGACACTGAAAAAATAATGTAAAATCTTCCAGATCTTGTTTTGGTTTGACTGGGAGTTTTTAGGAATCAGAAACAGAGGAGTTACTCCCCTTACCCACCCGGTTTGTAGTAATATAAATTAAGGATGTTTAGAAGCAAATTTAGGTTCTGCAATCATTATAATTGAGTAGGACAGATGGACAGAACTCTGCATTATGTGGCTTATGCCAAATCAAATGGCTTAAATGGCTTGCCAAAAAAAAAAAAGTTTAAAACTGCCAAAAAAAATTTGCTATTTACATTGAGAAAAGTCTCGGTTTTAGCGATTTAGTGAGTCCTTCTGACCACTGATGAGATATTAGCAGGGATATGCCTTTCCTGTTGACTTTACCACATGAATGAGATAGTGGTCTAGAGAAGAATTACTGAAATTACTAAAGTATGTGATATTCAGGTTATGATAACAAAAATATAGTAACACATCCCAGTAAGTATTTTATTGTTAGAATAGTTACTCTCAAAAAACATAACATAGTAAAATTAAAAGTAATCACCAGGGTGATTTTCACCATTTCACTGAAGAAAATAAAAGAGAATTGGTGCAGTCATATTAAAAAAAAATTGTTCTCCAGAAACATCCTTATACCAACTAATCTGAGGTGGGTAAGCACACTAGATGAAGATGAGTGAACCAGCACTTGGGATTTGGGGGATTTTTGCAAGGAAGTTACTGCAGGAACCTGCTTGGAGATGCAGTTCCTCCTTTATAGCTAGTATTTGTTCAGTGGAAACTCTCATTTTTAGCTGTTGAACCAGAGCAGCTCCTTTTTTTTTTATTCCCCCTGTCAACTTCCTGATAGTCACGGGAGGAAAAACGAAGTTGTGTTCTCATTTCAGCATCCCTCGCCCTCCTCCTTGCTTCTCTGGAAGATAAAGCAAGCAAACTATTTCTGTTACTCATCTTTTCCTTCAGCATCCTTCCTTCAGGATCTTCCTCCCTTGTGAATCATTCCAGTGCCCATTCCTGTCCTCAGTTCTAGCTTTTTTTAAGCTGGATTTTCTGTGCACAGCATGGGGACCTACTGGAGAATAGGCTGGGATCTTGGTGATTCCATCAGTGGGTGCTGGCTGGTAGCACTGGGATGGAGTAGCAGAACAACCACTGAAGTTATTTCTCTGTACTAGTATTTAGCTCTAGTATCTAGGAAGCCAATGTTGCTACAGTTTGCACACTCAGTTTAAGCTTGGAAAAGCAGTTTTTGCTGCCTTGACGTTTGTTTTTTATTTCTCTTCTTAACAGAAACTTAGATTATGTGAGGATGCATGACTGAGACCAGTGTACACATTTGCCAGGGAAATCTTGCAACTGCAAAGCACTGAGTGGATTTTTAAGCCCCATTTGACTAATACCAGAAGGATTAGTGTGCTATTTTGTTTGATGCCAACACACAAAAAAAGTCATGTGCTTTAAACTGAAGGGCTACATTTACTTGGGTGGTGCTAAACTGAGGTGATGCAAGTCCCGGTGTTAAAAGCCCTGGTATGCTCATGGCCCTGGGTCATGGAGATCTTCAGGCTGAGCCAGCAATTGTGCTACCTGTCATGAATGAATGGGGTGGAGGAGCAGCTTTTTCGGCTCCGGAGAGAGCTGACATTGCGAGTGCAGGAAGTGTGAAGCAGTTGCTAATCCAGTGGCGGTCAGCTAAGCACTTTGGTCAGAAATGGTCGGGATAACACACAAGCTTCGATCTTTGAGCCTCTAAGCTACCTTCTGCTTTTAGTTACAGCAGTATAAATCCATTGACTTCCCCAGCATTCCTACACTAGCTTTATTCCAGTTCTCCCAACAGCAAAGTTGAGGCAACTCAAGGGGGGAGAAAGAGGTGAACAGAACAAAATTGTACTCTGCAATTTCACTAATGCAGGCTTTCAACCATTTGGCTTGGTAGAGAATGTCCTTTCTCGCCACCAAGAACTGTGAGGCCACAGTGAACTCCCAGTAGCTCTTCTGCAGGTGCATCAGTGCTGACGTGGAAACCCTTCTGCATGTTCTTTGCATGTGAGTGCTACTGCAGTAGTAACAATCCCATTTTGTAGCTGCTCCCTGCTCCAGTCTAGCTATCTGCTGATCACAGCCAGAAGAGACCGTGTGAAATTCTCCAAGCCTAACTAGAGCATTCCAGAAGCCATATTAAAAATAATTAAACAGAAGAAAAGCTTTAGCTCTGTTTAAAAATTGTCTGGGGGTGACATGTGGGGGTTCCTGTCCCTGACACAGTGAGTTGTATCTGGAACGCTATGAGACCACAGCTTTTGCCAAAGGTAATTGGGAAGAGCCAGGTCCTGCTAGCCTTCAAAATTACTGCAGCAGCAGATCCAAGAGGCAATAAATAATAGCTTAGCCCTCAGTCTTACCTGTGCTGATCTTAGAGAACTTGGCATAAGGAAGCAAAGGTTGACCGAAGTCACCTTTACTCCATCTTCAATCTTAGCATTGGCCAAAGATCTCCTTTAACCAGTGCCAGTTTACTGGAGTTCTGCAGCACTTGTTCCAAAAAGATCCCAAACTCGGTCACAGCAAGTGCTCAGCTGGAGGCAGGCAGGTCATGTATAAACCGGCTACGTTAGCTCACAGTTCCTCTGTGCTACTGTGCGCCCCTGTAAAGACTATGTTGAGGTCCTTTCAGCTTCTTCACTGGGCCTTTGATCTCTGCCAGCTTTGTGCATTCCTCTCTCAAAGAAAAATGGTTTTTACCACCAAGGAAATCTGTAAAAGAGATGTTAGTAACTCAAACACCTTCACTCTTTAAAGAAAATGTATATTCGATTCCTTTTGTGCATCTGAAATGCTGCTGCCAAACCTGTGCTATGAAAGGTGAGGGAAAACATAGAAGGCCAATAAAAAATAATTGGTGACACCAGAGCAAGAAGATATGCATGTCACAGATAATAAATTTGGCTCTGCACTGAACATAAAAGGGTTTGCCAAAGTTTTTTTGCCTGTCTTTTCAACTCAGACAGGGCTTTACAAACATTGAAAGTAGCTGTCCAGGTTTGATCTCAGGTTGGCCCAAACATGGAATAACTCTGCTGACCTATTCAAGCACGGGAGCTTGGTCAGGCCTCAGGATTGATTTTCCTCTGAGTAACCCCAGAGACCATTCCCCCACTCCCTCCCCTTGACACACCGATTTCAAACACAGAGGACTTGCTGTGGCTGCCCTGCAGTATTGGATCAGTTTCATCAACACAGCATCACCTTGTTGTTCTATCTTTCCCTTAAACCCTGCTGAAAGATTACGGTGTTTATTCTCTGGGTTTGAAGTGATCTGGTTTTGCTTACACCCTTATGATCAACCATGAAAAAACTGAGTGACATATACTTGCTGTGAATTAGTAAATGCTGTTAGTTAAGCTTTTGAATGTGTGTTTAATTTTCAGGTGGATGCATAATTACTCTGTGACCTGTTTAGCATTGGAGACTCATTCCTTTCAAAGACTGGAGAAAAAAAAAGAGGTTATATCCAAGCTAAAATGAAAAACACAAAATATTTTTTTTCTGCAATGTTTTAAAAAGATTTTTGAACAAATCTGTTTTCAAAGTAGTTTGCTCTCAGTCCTAAGGTAACAACTGCCAGCAGTTGGCTGGGAAAAAGCAAAAGTTAGTCTGAAAAGTAATAAAACTCACATGACCCAAAATTGTACAATACTGAGACCGTTTGTAACTACAGCTACAGTTATTTATCATTCTGGAAAAAATAGTGAAGTGTCTGGGGGTTTTCTTTGTTACAGTTTTTCTTAAATGGGATTTTATTTTCCAGAGGCAGCAGCAGAAGGGATTTTTGTTGGTTACTTTTTTTTTTTTTTCTTTTCCAAAGCTTAGTGATAACAAAAAAGCAATGCAATTTTGGCAGGAAAGTATCTCATCCCGTGTTAAAGAATAAATTGTTCCCTTGATGATGTACTGAGTGATAACCCTTCTTGGATTTATGGATATTTCTGTATATTTGCATAGAAAGTCATTACAGCACCCTTTTAGCTGATAACAGTAGCACATCGTGGCGTGTTTCTGCATGTCTTACAACTCCCTGGACAAGCTATTGACCAGGTAGGTCACTTCCAGTGGAGCAGACTGTCAGTCTGTGCGCTCTTTCTTGGATGGGAGATAAGCCTTTTTGTTAGTCTTCAAGGTTCTCTCTCTCTTTGCATAGTGTATGCTACCTTCAGAAATCTCTCCTTTTTGTTTAAGATTTCTAGTCTGACACACCACAGGGAAAGAGAGAGAGAGAGAAAGAGAAAGAAAGAAAGAAAGAAAGAAAGAAAGAAAGAA
>VWZN01017017.1:672113-689848 GCA_013396955.1 Regulus satrapa
AAAAAAAAAAAAAAAAAAAAAGAAGGCAATGCTTGTCCAGCTCTGCTGTTTCAGTGTTGATTTCAATGCTAAAAATGATGCATGACTCTTATATCAGAATGGATTTCTCCAGAGAGCATATTTTCATTCAGTTTCATGTAACTATTGACCAGGAACAAGGTTAAATTGAGCCTGTTTAAAAATTAACCCGTTTAAAAAAAAATAAAAAATTACATAACGCCGTGGCACTCTTCAGGCAATCCTTTAGCTTTCTAGCATCAAGTCATCTCTGATGGTGTGCAGGCTGCATTTAAAGGCAAAGCACTCCCAGCACTTCCTATGCCTGCGAAGTTCAGTGCTGTTGCTTGAAACTGGTGATTCTCTGATGGTCTTTTTTATTGTTATAGTGTGGAAAGGAATATGCAACACTCATTTCTGCGATTATTTTCCCGGACGCTATTTTTCCAAAAATACACCTTTAAATGTGCCCGTCCTTAATGCCGCTAAAACAGCTGAAGCACGGGATACAGGAAAATGCAGGAAACTGCAAGTGCTTTAGGAATCGAATCCTCTCTGTCAGCACAGCTACCTTCGAGGCTGTGTTTTGACTGTCAGAGCAGGGGCAGGTGACGGAAGCACGTTAGGAAGCAATAATCCAAGGCTCGTAGTAAATGGAAACCCCCCCTGGTTCGGAATCAGCTGTGATTCCCGCTGTCGGGAAAAGCGGAGCTCAGTAAAGGTTAGATCTCTTCTCCCCCCGCGTTTTCATTCAGGTTAATGTTTAAGCCGTGCCTTGGGTGGCTTTGCCCAGGAGAACAGCGGGCGCTTGTAGAGCTATAAATGGCGAGAGGCCGGCCGGCAGCGGGGCGAGCCCGGCGAGCACCTTGGCTGCAGCCGGCCCCGGCTCCCTGCGAGCGCTCCGGCACCAGCCCGCTCATTGGTGGCAGCTATCGCCCTCCTCGCAGCCGCTGCTGCTGACAGGGTATCTCTGCTCGGCCGAGATTACTGCGTGTGACCTACTTTGAAAATGGTGTGAACCAAGGTTCACAAATTGTCTTGGAAGGGTGCCACCGAGGTTGGTGTGCAAACATGCGCGGTCTGGGAGGCTTCTGGCGGAGCAGAACGGGCTGTCTGCGTGTCCTTCCAGATGCAGCCCGTGTTCCCTTGCCAGCCCCTGCTTCACAATCCATCTTTGTGCTCTTGAGTGCGGCATATTGATTTCCCAGGCAGGCCTGCTAGGTTAGAGAGCCTCTGGCCAATAAGTCCTCCATGCCTTTTTGCTCTCAAAACAGCTGAAGTAGTAATAAAGATGAATAAAGGGTTTCAGGCTGAGCTGTCAGCTGAAGCCTAGCAGTAGTAGTAGTTGTAGTAAAAGCAGTAGTAGTGGTATCAGGATACAAGTCACAAAGGAGAGCTAAGCAGTGACATTTTATTTGTTCGGTTTCATCTGTTTACTCTAATCCAATTGTTTATAGTGTAATGTAAACTTACAATTACCAAAGCTGCTTTCCCTGGCAGATGAACAGTTTAACCTGTATGCCATTAAAAAATACTGATAGAGGAGAAAATTCCACAGAAGGGAACAGTCTGGCGAATTGCAGTCTGAAAGCTGTATGGATCTGGGATTTTTATTTTTTATTTTTTTTCCTCATTGTCTTCCTTATGTAAGATCTGTGCTGCAGAGAAAAGTTTCCACAGACTCAGAAAGATCATATACAGTTTCAAATCTACTTGGAAGATAAGGCTTTTTTTAAATTTTTTTTTTTATTTAATCCCCTCCCCAAGGCTAATATATTACATACCTACTCAGCACAGGGCTGCCTGTTATCTGATAAGATAATTAGCGTCAGACATGAGAAGAAGCATATGTACTTTTAAAAGGAGCATTACTGAACGTTCACAGAGAGAGTTAAAGAGCACACTTATCAGAGCTTTTCCATGCAGAAGACTTGTGCTAGTATTTGACTTTGGGTCAAGAAGTCCTTTAATAAATTAGCAATGCAAATGTGTTTTACTTTATACATGTGGAATTTAAGGCTTTAGGACAGCCACAATAGAGCACTTTGGGGCTTTTTACCGATTTAACGTGGGCCAAGAGTTCTAACTCAGACTCTGAGTATTTTTTTTGTTTGTTTGTTTTATCCTCTGTAAAGACATCTGTTCTGCATGGCTCTCCACCTTGGCTGCAGCTCAATTTTCACTGACTTCCATGAACTCCATTATGAAACCCAAGTGCAATCCTCTCTTTCCACCAGGATCAGTCTGTGACTCCTGAACGCAGACCTGCAGTTTACAGATGCCCTCAGTCACCTCTCCCGAAGCATATGGCTGTGGTGAGCAGCCACCACCTTGAGGAAAGTACACCTTATCCTCCAGTTTGCCCCTCCCCTGCCGACCAAGTCACAAGCCCTTGATGCCATGCTTTAGTACTTCAAAAATAGAGAAAGCTGAGACAAAGACCTCTGAAAGCTGAACAACCACTGATGCTTACCCTACATGAAGTGGTCTTTGCTAGTTGCTAAACAACTCAGCTGATCCATTGATCCATGATTATTGAAAGGGAAGAGGCAGACCTGAAATGAGAACTTGATATCTGACGTTTGTCAGTTCTGTTTTTGCAGCAGCTGGCCCAAAGGCCAGAAGCTCCTGTCCAAGCATGCCTGATGCATCTGCTGCAGCAAACCCTTCTGGCCTGACACTTGTAATAATAAATCCCATAAATGAGCTGACATTTTGGCCTGGCAGGGCCTTTCGTAAGCCTCAGCTGGGAGCAATTATTTAATGAAAAATTTTAATAGATTAATAGTCTGCCCATGAGTTTGTAGCGTAGAAGGCACTGGGTTGTTTTTAGTGATGGTTGTTTTCTTCTAATAGCATATGCGGTGCTTTCTGGGAGATGTGGCGGTGTTCCTCACCTAAAAAAGTGGGGATGGGACTCTGAGAAATGTGTGGTGTCCTTGTCACTTCCATTATTTGGTGTGACTGTGCAAGGTGTGATGGCAGACAGGGAAAATGCAGCCAAAGCAGGTGTTTAGTTCTGGCCCCTGTAACAGGAGAAGGAGAAGCATTTTCAGCCTACCTCAAATGGGGCAGAGGTTGTAGTGGATAGGAGCATCAACTGCATGGGAAATGCTTCTCCTCAGAATGTTTTTCCAATTAATTTCAAAGGAAGAAATGGTCACTGATGTAAGGAGGAGGAAAATCCTTCCCACCCGATAAGTCTCGTTAGTCTGACAGAAATATTTAATGCATCAGCTTATCGTGCTTTGCTGTTTAAGCAATCAGACATTCTGTTGAAGGAGCAGATTGCAAAAAGCGTGTGGTTGGAGTGGTACAAAGCAGGCCAACCCTACATTTCTTTTGTGTTGCCTATGGTTTTAGAAAACTTTTTGGAGTAACAGAACAGATCAGGGAGACAGAAATACCAGTCATGCATGCTCAGCCTTCAGCTTCTGCTCTTCTGTCTCCTCCCAGTTCCTCCCAGAAATGAGAGAAGAATTGAGCAGGAGACCTGCAAGGCAGTCAGTGAGTACTAGTGTTAGAAATATCACCTGACACAGACATGGATGCGAAGTGCTGCAATGTACCTTGCCACTGCCAGATGCCTACTCATCTGACGTTGCAGAAGGAGCTTAGTATTGCTTTATATACCTCAGCTGACACTACTCACCTTGTCACATCTTTTGTATGAGGTTTTGTTCCACAGTCTCTGCTGAAACATCCCAGGCACTCAAGCTAAATTAGGAAAAGAAATGTAACATGGTCTTTCCAGGTTTGAGCAAATAGACGTAAAAATGGGGTATTTGGGGCTTCAGTAAATGGAGGTTGTGATATCCCACTTTGACTTGAATCCTCCATCTAAACTTCTAGCTAATGTGTGGTCTGGTAAGCTTCATTCATGGATCAGTCTTTCAAAGATTGAGATCCTACAGCTGCCTCCCAAAGTTTAGCTGTCCTCTGCTAATCAGGTTGACAAAAATTAATCTCTAACATCAGCTGTGAGGCAGCCAGTAACTTGATCCCCATTACTGAAGTTTCAGGGTAGCACAGGATACTGTTACTGCCCTTGTAACTTTTGCCAGTGAAAAATGGTATGTGCATAATTTTTTGTTGGATCACTCCTGATATTTGATACTGTAGATCATCAAATGCTGCTAACACGTGTGGAGGAACTGTGCATATCAGAGGAAGCTCCTTGAAAGCATTCTGTTCTTTCTCCTAAGGTGGAGCAAGAGGAGTAACAAGGAGCAGTTGTTTTTCTGTTTCCAAACTCCTCATCTCTGGATGAAGGCTTCTTCCACTTTCATGTGAAACCATTGGAGAGCTGAGGAGATCACATGATGAAATATTGTGCCTGCTTTTCTGTCGATCTAAGTTTTCATATTTGTTATTGCAATCATAATTACTGCCTTCCCCTAATTATCTCAGTAGCTACCTGAAGCTGACATTGCACTGCAGAGCAAGTGGCCAGAAGTGAACCAGACAAGTCAGATATCAGTTGTGTTAAACAATTGTACCAGCTTAAAAATCACATGTAAATCAATTTGGCCATGTTAGCTGAAGACCATCTTATTTGCAGATATAAAATCAATTCCTAAAAGATTTAAACTGAAACCAAACCATACATGGTTTTGCACTGAAATACGAGAATGCTCATGTCTTCTACACTGGTTTAACCAAAATGGATTTAAAATTATGCCTTTAGAAAAACCAGGATACTTTTTCCTAGCAGTTTAGACCTAGAAGATGACTGTAGAAGCAGAGGAGTGCTTTGAAATGCTTCCTTTCATAACTATTCCAGGTGCTGAGGGACTCTGACATTTGTTGCACCTCTGTGAACTTTTGGGCTTTGGTATTTGCCTACAGAATATGCACAGAAATATGAAAACTCCATCTCCATTTCACCAGGAACAGACTGTTGTCTTTTCTCTGATGGGTGCAGTGCAGCTGCAATGGTCCACATAAAATGATAACTTCATTTGCAACCACATGCTTGGAAAACTGGAACAAATGGGAACTGACTGCCAGTTTACCATGCACACATTGCCATGGGCCTGTCATAAACATCTCCCCAATTTTTTCCTCCCTGCTATGCATGGAGGTTCTGCATCATTGCATGGAGTCCTGGGTAGGTTTTCAAATTTGAACCTGGAAGGCTTCCAAGGAAATGTCCTTTGTTTGTGAGATAGGCCCGCCCTTTATGATCATGACAGCACACGAGTGCATTTCACACGAGAAGCAATGAAACTGTCAGGCAAAAGAAGGAAGCTTCTGGACACAGGACTTTCCCAGAAGTTTTATCTAGACTGAGGAATTTCTGCAATGAATAAGATGTCTGCAGACATCATCACTTTCCGAAAATGTCAAACTTCCTCTGTAAGTTATAGAAACACACAAGTGCAAGTGTAACCCCTACAGATTTAATCAAGCTTTTTCTCCTATGGGGTGCTAAGGAAGGAAAAGTGGGAGAAATTATTGTTGCTATTTTTACATGCTTGGGAGCTGCTAAGCGATTATAATAATGGGAGTCATAAATTACTTCACCAATGCATTTGGAGATGAGACAGTGAACTGACTCCTTGGAGGAATACAGGATATGTAATCTGAATGGCAGACACTGCAAAGGAGAGGGCTCAGGCACTGAGAAGGGAAAACTATGGGTGAAAGTGGATTTCTGTTCTGTTCCTCCCCTGCTTTAATTCATTTGTGTTGCAAGCAAAGCAGGCACTGCATTTGCAATCTGCAAGTTTAGTGAAAGCCTTTGCACCTGCTACCTGAAGGATGGTTCAGCAAAAGAAATTCAAAAGTTTATTCAGTGGGTTCTTTTTTCCTTTTGCTGTTCCCAAAAAAGAAGCTCATTCATATGCACTTGACAGTGAGAGGTAAATTTTCTGTGCACAGCACAAGGTGACTTAACCACATGATTCTCAGGAACAGTAGTGGGAATGTTGCAGCAAAATCCTCATGCCAAGGCATGTGAAAACATCTGTAGACAAATCCAGTGCCCTGTGGCAATGGGAACCCTGGTCAATGAATTTTGTTCTGAGTGCTAAAACAAATAAAATCCACGACACAAATCTCCTGTCTGCAGCACTGTGAGTCTCTGTCTTTGAGATTCTGTGCAGACTTCTTCCTGGTGCATTGCATTAATATTAAATTAACAACACGCTACTCACATGGAACTTACATTCTAAAAAAAGATCGCATTATGCTGTAAGCCTTTATTACAAAATAATAGCAGTCGTGAGGTTAAAGTTTGTTCATACAGTTTTCTATAGAACATCTGTACATTTTTTTATGGAGGATAAAAGCTACGTTCCACATGTAGCTTAGTCATATGAATATAGATAGATAATGAGTAGTTTATTGAATTTCCTTTTCACTTATTCACTTATATTCATATAAAGCATGCAAAACATACCAGATTTTTGTAAGTGGTACTCGCTTTTCAGAAACTCAAATTTCTCTGTCAATGTTCTGCAGAGGATGTGACCTGATATGAAAAGGACCTATTTCTCTAGGATTTAGCTTGTAGCTAGAGGCATAAATCAAAGATTCTCTGAAGTAGATTGTAATCCACACTGGAGAGAATAAAGAGAAATCACTAGGTCCATATGGAGCAGGACCTTGAAAAAGTTTATGAGGACCACATTCACTGGAACAGTTACCCAGCATCCAAACCATGGAAGCCCACACAGGCTTCAAAACCAAAATATTTCAGGGCTTTTGTGGCCTTCCATGATGCAGAAGCTGGATAGGATTTTTATTGAATCTGGCCTTAAATAAGCAAAAGAATTTTGTAATCAGTGCATGGTTTAACAGGAAGCCAGAAAAATTCTTTTATTATTGGAATGATATGGTGGGAAAGCTTAGCCCTAGATACAGTCCTGGCTGCTGAGCTCAAAAAAAAATTTGCCTGCAAGCAAAACTAGCTGGGAGTACAGTAAACTCCTAATTAACCTGAAGTGGGAAAAGTATGTATTGCAATCTCATATTTTTACTCGTGTATATAAGTTATACCTTATTTTACAAATGCTGACCTGTCACCCCACAAAAATGTTTCCAAGACCTTAAACAGACCGGAACCTTGAACCCTGACCCCCCTTCTCTTTTTCCCACTTTCAATTATTGGTAAAGAACTCTGGGTACAGTGCCAGAGCTCCTTAATGCCACTCCAGGTGTCAAACAGCGGGGACTATCAGAAAGCGATATGTAGCAATCCTCAGCCCTGATGGTATTTCAGCATTAAGCCTCGATCCTGAAGCAGTTGCTTGCTGTATTGCCAGGAGTCCTAAAGGTAGAATGCATCAGGAGCAGCAAATAAGTGACCACTGCATGACGGTGTAGATACGAAGGGGATTACTACAGTATGCTGTGCTGTGAACTTGAAATTATCCCAGTGCTCCCCAGTGAGACGTGTGCCATGGTGGAGCCAGCAGGAGGGACAGTTATTCTAACAGCAATTGTTTTTTCTCACCCTAAAGGTCTATTTTCATGTTATAGATGCAGAAATTTGGGCAGCATTCAAAAATGCCCAAAGGCACATTAAGCAACATCTGAGAGCATTGTGGAGACTCAGATAAGTGGACAGGGCTCATTTGGGGTCTAGATGAGTAGATCTGAGGTCATTCCTTTTGCTTCAGAGTGTACCTGTAAGTGATGATGATTTCACCCGGAGCAGCATGTAAGCATTTCCATAAACAGGGTGTAGCAAAATCAAAGCTGTGCAGTAATAACCACCCTGCAGCTAAATGGATGCTTTTTCCACAGCTGAATCCTTAGAGGGATGATGTAGTTTTTAGTCATTCATTGTCATGTGACTTATTAAAACAATTAACAGGCAAAAAGAGTGGTTCTTTTGAGTGGTTTGGCAAAGGTTTTGCAGTATGAAGTTCAAGCAGAAGGGGTTTCTACCTCTGTTGGTAGCAGTGTGTGAAGTGGCCAGGGCTGTGGTTCTCTTCTTAGCTCCCCCTTTAGCTCACTGTTTGACCTTGGAAAAGTCTCGGGGCTGCTTTGGGTTTTCAAGTCATTATGAACTCGAAACTTGTATCAGCTTCTCTAAAAGATTTGCGGGCTCTCTAAGCAAACCTGGGTCCAGCTCTGGGGTTGGGCCTGATGGGTTTATAATTTGAGCCCTGTGTACACAAGGTTTGAGGTTTTGACATGTAACCAGATGAAACATAATGGTTTCAGCTGAGTTTTGCTTTGAATTCTTGGATTCAGCTGCACTCCTCACTTAAAAAGAAGGCCCGAAGGTGGCAGAGCTAATTGAAGAAACTGTCCACTGAGGGCTTCTAGGAGAAAACCAGACAGTTTCACCAAGTCTAATCTAAAACTAAAGCTCTCTGTGCATAGTTAACAGTGGTTTTATGCCCCGAGCAATTGCCTCTACCCTGTCCCAGGAGGAGATTGAGACACAGGGGCATAACATTTAAAACCTGCACATTGAAAGAACTCTGTGGACAAACCTGGAAACCTTGTGAATGACAACACAGATTTTTCCTTTTTGAAATGCCTTGTCTTGTCTCCATTTCTTCTCTCCCAAGCATCCGAACAATACTGTGCAAACACAACTTGTGATTTTAACAGTCAAGGACAACAACTTGTGATTTTAACAAGGACTTGCAGGATGCGTCTTCCAAATTTCCTGCAAGGTGGTATACAGATCCTTTGCTAGTCTAGTCACAGCTTCACTTAAAATGCACCTCATATCCACTGCCAAGGTTGCTGTCTTTTGGTCCTACTTTGCTAGACCTACGTGTCTCTGTCTGGCCTTGTAGCTGCGTTCTAGACCCACAGATGTTTTTGAGGTCTGTGAAGCCAGTGGAGCCTGACATCAGCTCTAGTTTGTCAGTGATTTAAACTCATTTCCGTGCTGTAGTGCTGTGGACAGTCCAGCTTATAGCCCACGCCTTGGCACGCAGTTAATGTAGATAGCTAAATAACGCAGGCTTAGCGGAAGAGCTTTCCGCAAACAATTGTTATTTTCTTAGGCAACGTATTTCAAGGACATGAAGACTGGGTGAGCTCTGGGTCACCATTTGTTCAGGATGTATTTGCACCACAAGCATGGAAGCAATTGCCAGTGCTAGATTTAGCTGGCCACACCATGGGCTGTGTCCCAGCTTGGAGGAAACCCGGGCACTTCCCCCAGGCTCCTGTGCTGGAGGGGCCCTCAGGGTCTGGGCTGGCTCCGGCCAGTGTCACAGTCACTTTTTGCAGGGGAAAAGGGGCATGGGACCTTCGGGGCCAGCCGGCTCATGGGGATGTAGCTGCTCCCCGGCACTCAGGGGGAACTTCAGAGGGTAGAGTCTGGCACTGCATTGTGTAACTTCATTTTAAAGAGCTAACTGTGATTTTTATATGGAGCGTTTGTGTGCCAAAAATGCAGCTCTTTCTATTTAGTGAAATATCTTTTGGAAAACTGTAAAATCATGACAGGTTTTCGTATTTATTTTACATTCAGTTCAGGATTATACACGATCAGCTTTAGGGCCTTGTAGGAGCCAAGAGAATATAAAGGTTGTCAGAAAATTGGAGGCTTTATACCAGGCTGTTCTGATTTAACTGGCAGACCATTTAAAGTTACTGAGATCTGGGGAGAAGCAGAGCTTTTCAGAATTGTCAGTCTTCTGAGTGTTGCAATTTCTGACTGGCACCCACTCTCCAAAGTACTGACCTCAGCACCGACAGGAGAACAGCATCAGCATCTTTAAGCTGTATTTTGTTATTATTGTTCAGAAGTTTTGCCATTTCTGAGTAGATAAGTTTCCCCTGGAGATGTAGTAGCATCTGGGCTTTCTTGCAGCTGAGTTTAAAGCTGCCTGGTTCCCTGAAATGAAGTGACAGCTTTTAGACTTCGACGGGAACGTGCGAATGTATTCGGGTACATTTATAACACACAGAGAAGAAAATTGATATTGGGGGGGGGAAAGAAAAAAAAAAAGAAAAAAAGAGGAAAGAGAAAAAAAATCTTTGAGGGCTTCATCTGCCCAGGGAGGTAGTATAATGCATCCACATACTTCAGTCCACGTGAGCAGAGTAGTAATGGGATACACACGCACACACACACAAGCTGGGATCCTTTTCAGTCAGTCAAATTATTCTTTTGGTCAAAGGTATTTTTCTTAGTTCTAATAATAAACACTGAAATCTTGGGTTAGTGCAACATACAAAGATAGAATTTAATATACACAATGCGGATTACGTGGAACTGTTTCCAGTACACAATGGCCACATTGTTTCTCTTCTTTTTTTTTTTTTTTGTTTCCACAAAAGTATAAAAGAGCATCATGCTACAGACAGCACATTTTAGTCTGAAGTGGAACTGGCAGAGGATTTCAATGGAAAGTTGATTTATTTCAAGGGATTATGGGAGTCCAGGGATAAAGCTGGCACCCGGCCACAGGGAGAGCCCTTGACCTAGAAGCAGGAACAGTTTTCAAAGCTGTACATGTACATAACTGAGCAGAACACTTTAATTTAGTGCAGAGCATAACCTGAATTCCTTCTCTGAGGGAAGATGAAAGAAAGAAATTTTACTTCTTAGTAGGACATTGGAAGCTGTATCCAAAGCTCTTTGCCTATTTTACATCTTATTCTGCAGCATTGCAGGAAGCAATTGTTTGTGACAAAAGGCCACTTTCTTCCCTGCTTAACTGGGAAAGCGAATTGAGCTGCCACTCATAAAACCAACTGGATACAGAATTAATTTGCTTTTCCTGATACATGAAACAAGTTAACAGACCACTACAGGTTACTCTCTAAATCAACATATGAAATGTAATTGCATTGTCTTTCCTCCCCCCTTCCTCTAGGCCTTGAGCAGTAATTATAAAGACTTAAAATCTCCCTAGTGACATCATCTGGTTAAAAAAATTTGGATCACAGGAATAATGTAACCCAGAGCCTGCTTTCAGCAGCATTGTTCACACTCCAGAGAAGGCAATTCTATACAAAATACTCTTCCATAACTATGCTCTACTAATTTTAGTGGTAGTTTTCAGTAAGCTTCGCACTGGGATCCACATCATCAGGCATATTCCTTAATCAGAAGGTACAAAGCATAACAGCAACAAGATGTGTATTTAAAATGCTGTTTTAGAGCATTTTGTGAAGACCGTGTATTATATCAAACATGCCATAGTAATTACATTTACTAAAACTTCCTAAGCAATAATAAGCTTCTAGCTCTGTTGCCCTTAGAATCCGTCATAGACTTCAGCCACCTAATTAAGTGCTTTATTCTGCAGCTTCCAGTCTGGCCAAATGACCACAGGCATCTGTAGGTATCTGACCTGAATCAAGGACTCTGGGTTTGGGCCCTGTGTTTCCAGACAGTGCGTCTGACTGATACTGCAAAACCACAAAATGCCAGATGGTTTCAACATACTACACAGCTCCCTGTATGGGCATCTAGCATCAGTGTGTGCCTTCCTGCAAAATTTCACATGCTGAAACAACTTCTTGCAGTGTGGAGACAACACTGTGCCTGAAAACAAAGATTTAACGACATTGGCATTGCTCAGCCTCTTGTCAACTTCTGGTCTGGGAAAAACTGTCAGCTGTTCTAAAATTAGAAGATAATGTAACGTTGGCTAGAATAGGGCATAGTCTGGGTAGGCTTCTTCATTATCAGCTTGCTTGTTGAACTTTAATCCTTATTTTATGACCCTTCTGCTTGTTTGGGTATAGCTTGCATCATGGGCACAAACTGCCCATCATGGCATATTTGCACAGTGAGTTTGCTTTGTGCATTAAAATGAGACTGGTCAGCTATAACAAGTGGGAACTGAAAGGCTTTCCCACCATCCAACCTGTGGCTGAGTCAGAAGGACCTCCACATCAGGAGGTCCTTCTGCTGTGTTACCTAAAGCAATCTTCACTGAGACCACCAAGTGTCCCTGCATGCTGACGAGTCTGCTGGTTTCCTCCTAACTTGCATACAAATACCCTGGATCTCTAGGGAGATGGGAAAGAGGCATGGAGCCAGCTCTGCGCAACAGAGGGAGCCTCCTTCCTCATACATAGTGTGTGCATACACATGCACCCTTTGGTTAGGCTCTGGAAGGCAGGCTCCAACCTTCTGCATTTTCTGAGCTAAGTCTTTCAATGCTGTGGAGCTCTTCAAGCACCCAAAATATGCCTCTGTGTGTGCTCTGAGGTGACATCTGCAAAACTGGTGGGGTTGGTGCCTGCTTCCCTACTTAATCTGTGAAGGGGAAAGAAGGCAAATTTGGCTCTCGGAGGAGAGGGAGATGTTCAGCTAGTCCTGCTTCTTTAACATATGCTCTTGAGACATATATAAGGTACTCTGTGTACCTAGCTCCAGGTATCATAGGAGATGCAGGCAGTGCAAGGGCATGAGATTAAACCATTTGTCATTCTGCAGAGTTTGAGACTCCCATCAAATGCAAGGCTATTAAATCCTGCCTACAGACAGCTGCCAGGATCTTTTCTTAGCCATATCTGTTTCTTCTAAAGCTGTAAGAATTGGACCTTGCAAGCCTGATCCTGAACTGAGTGACACAAAAATTTATCTTGGTGCATGCTGAAGGAAACTATGGACTGCCAGCTTGTTTTACCCCTCATTAGGTCATGGGAAGTTGCATGCATTTGGGAAGGCCAGCTTTATGCTCATCATCCCTGCCATGGTGTTCAGGAATTCCTGAGAGGCTGCCACTATAGGGCAGGAACCACTGTGCTATGTAACGGGGTTCCTATTCCTTTACCGATGCTTCCTCCAAGTTCTCCATGTCCTTTCAGAAGAAGTTTTACATCTGAGATATCACAAGTACTCCAGATGTAGCTACAGTCCTTGTAATCTAGGGTATTATCCTTGAGCACATCCTTCTGGAGAACTTGGCACTGGGATATCATGAAGAGATGGGGAGGAAAAAAGGAATGCTTTATTTTTTTAAAGGTTTTTAAAAAATATATCTTTGTGCATTCAATACTTTTTGCAGCCAGGTTACCAGGGACATTCTGCGAAGAAAAGAAAACTATGCTTGAACTCATTTTCAGCTTATGTTGTCATACCACTCCTCGGCATTAGTACCAGTAAGTTTTTAATCAAATACATGGCAGCTGCACCAACAGGCCATCAAGGTCACTTTTGATTCACAGTCCTGTCTGTGGTTTGGTGGAGAAAAAATAATGATGAAATCCCTTGGGAAAGGGCTGTCTTGATGTGTCCAGGCACATATGATAGTAAGCATTTATATGACATCTTTTCTACTGATAGAAATTAATAAGAAAGGAAGAACAGAAACATTTAATGTAGCTTTTCCATAGAAAGAAAACACGTAACTGATTTTACTCTGTGTTGCTTATAATTACTCTTTTTCATATCTACCAATTATGGCAAAGAACAGGAGAACTCTAATGACAGTAATGTTAACTGAATAAAATTTTAGTTACTTTAGCTTTAGTGAATAATTTGTCTTCCTCAACCTGATTTACTAATATCTTAGTTGACAAGGCTCCCCATTCTGTGTATTCATTTTGTAGTTAGAGAGGAATTGTTTATAATTTACAGTTTAAGTCTGAGTGCTGTTATTTTGCACTGTCAAAGAGCATCTGTTACAGTAGATAGCTCTTCATATGTTTGTGCCACAAAAATGAAGCATTCCAGCCATGTTAGCAGCCAGTTTATGAGCACTTGGTAATGTTCAGCTGTGTAAAGGGGAATTTCTGTTGAAAGGGCAGAAAGTAGAATTGCATAAGTGAATTCAGTGCAGCCATCTACAATGGCATGAGCTTGTGTAGGACTCAGTCACACCAGCTGTGTAATCCAGGTTCAACACTGGTTCTCTGTGTGGGGTAAAGTCCAAGCTAAATTAGTTTCTAGGCATTTGCTTGTTACCTGTTCATCCCTACAGGCTTCCCAGTGTTTTAGCCACAAGTTTTCCAGAAGATAGCCGACATACTTCCTGATTCTGTAAGTGGAATGAATCTAGAAGGTCTGATTTAGCTGTAAGCATACATAGGCAAATTCCAACATATCTTTCATGGTTGGCTTCGTCAGTACAGATAGGACAAAGTAATTTTGTAGCATGTTGGAATTAATGTTCTTTGCCTTGTGACAAAACCCCAAACCTCATCAATGAACCCTAGCAAGAGACTTCTTGTATTTAGGGCTGGTTATGAAGCTTTACTTCTTTAAAACTTGAATATATGTCTTTA
Source organism: Regulus satrapa (assembly GCA_013396955.1). NCBI lineage: Eukaryota > Metazoa > Chordata > Aves > Passeriformes > Regulidae > Regulus > Regulus satrapa. The sequence continues at coordinate 686,277 of VWZN01017017.1, forward strand.
TTTCTTCCTGTTTGTTTGCTTGCAGAGAACAGTAAAAGCTGTAGTTTATGAGGCTTCTCTTCACTGTACCTTGGCGAAGGCAAGCAAGGGTTCTCAGCAGTGCAGCTGGCACTGGGCAGCTCTCATTTGCCCAAATGATGCTATACAAGGTTTTACCACTGCTGATAAGATCCTAACCCTTGATGAGTCATGCTTTGAACTCATAGTTCATACCATCACCACAAGTATTATCCCTCTCACTACAGCAATATTAGTTGTGACTTCACAGATCAAATCAAACCATATACTGATTACAAGTGCATGGCTGTGTTCACTGTGGGCTTCCTGTGCACCTAAAATTATAGTCTAGCCAGCTTTAATGGAGCTCTTTATTTCAGAACAAAGCTGATCATCTGACGTCCAGAATATGAGCAGCCCAGCTTTATCTCAGCTGTGGTAGTGGACCATCACAATTTTATGAAATCAGGCCTCACATTACCTGTTAGAGACCACGCAGCCAGTCAGTGACATGTGTTGTACTTTTCCCAGCTACTCATAGACTCACGCAAGTATGAGGTTTAAAAGAACATGAAAAAGTGTCTTCAAATGTAATAAAATTTAAACAACAAAGAACTGGACATTGCTAGTTATATCAAGCACTTATTGTTCTCCTCTACTTCATGTTCTCTTTGATCTATTTTAAAGTCATTGCAAACTTTGTTAAAATCCAAATTCCACAATTTTGCCCCCCAGCCCCCAAAGTGTCCTTTTGCCTTGGACTCATATTTTGAGAAGCCTGCTTCTTTTGTGTTACTAAAATGCCAAGATTTTAATGGAATGCTTTATTAGGTTTCCAAGTGCTTCTGGCCAATAACAAGCAAAGTTCAGCTCGGTAGTTTTAATCTCACAAACATCAAATCTGTTTATCCTGCATGTGAGAAGAGCCATGCAGCTCTTAAGAAGATTAAAGCTATAAATTCTAACATTACAAGGGCCAATACTTTCACAGTCCAGATCAGGATGGGTTATTTTTTGTAAGTTTGTCCTCATGTGAATTTCTAATACTATTCCTTGAGTTTTGGCTGAACCTCCCCCTCCTCTTATCCTGCTGTGTGCTAAGGCATGCTATTTGTAGAAGGTGAATATATTGCTTTTTCTTTTATTCTGGCTCTTTATTTTAATGTTGGGAGGAAAATTATACATTTTCATTACCATATAATGCAGCTCAGAAAACCATCTGTTGCTCAAAGACTTCACAATCAGCAGTCAGCCACCCTCAAAGTAGGCAGCTGTAAATCTAGAGTGACTATACTTTCTAAATGCAGAGAGGCTTTTACATTAATCTCCTGGACTTGCTGAGTAGCTGGTACAGTGCCCAAACACAAGTAAACTCAATTAGTAAAAATAGACGTGATGTGGCACTTCAATGTACGGCGTTTAAGCATGTGTTCTACAAAGCAGAAGTGCTCGGTTCAAGTCCCAGATACTCGGCTGTTCTGGTCTGCACATATGATTCAGTTATTTTCCGGGTTGCCAAATTCCTCGTAAAAAAGCAATAGCAGTGTTTTGTTTTCACAAAGATGCAGTACTGCTGTCATATAGAGAGGTATAGAGCTGGAGAAACTCAGGTGACTTTTTAGGACTCTGGATGTTCAGCAACTCTGAAAAATTACACTTTACAACTCTCACTGGAAAGCTACTGTGCAAACCAGCTTTAATGTTCTTGTGTTTTATATGCACAGAATTACGTGAAACGTACTATTACAAGCAGATAAGAAACGCTTGCAAGAAACATACTTTTTGGAGCTTTGCTCTGCATAACAGGGTGGGACTGGGTACACTAATTTGCAGCTTAAGACTGTGGGCAAGTTTCCTTCTTTACCTCCTTTAGCAGTATAGCAGGCTACACCTCTTTTTTTATGGCAAGCTGATCAAAGTCAATTTATTCAAGTGCAAGTTCTCTAAGATCCCTGTGCTCCACAGCGTAACAGAAGGGCTTAGGTCTGGGTGTGGTGTTCTTGACCTTCTAGTCTTTTGTCTTTCCAGCCTGTTTTGCTTCCTCTGTCTGCCCAGTTTTAGCCAGAAGAGTGATCTAAAGAGACCCTGTTTGTTTTCCGTGCACATTATGATAGGCTGCCATTGTGTAACGACATACAGTATGCAGGATAAAACACCCTGCTTATTATAGTGCAGTTAAAAGGCCTGTCACTATTTCCATTTCAAATTCCTATTTTCAGGAGTTTACTACTGAGCCGTAACAAATTGCAGGCAGGAAACTTGGCAGTCACATTCCCAGCCTAAGAGCAAATGCTTTAACCAAGCTTAAATAAATAAATTAATTAATATTAATGGCATGTGCTTCCAGCATGCAAAAGAAAGGAGGTTTTGTTATTGTTTTGTTTGTTTTATCCTTGAAACAAATGATGACGATTAAGGAGAGTATTTACATACCACCACAGTTATACAAGAGTTGAACACCAGAACCATGAGCAGTGTTACCGAAAGATGGAGATGATTACCTGGTGGTCATTCCTAACTCTCCTAAAAGGAATGTCAAGAAAGAAGGGCTATTAATTAAGGCGTTAGAAGTATTAATTCCTAAAGATTGGGAAGGAAAAAAGAGAGTTGCATGTCATAAATACTTACAATGCTAACATACCACAGCTTGATAACCACCATGGTAGGTGAGAGTGAAATTCTTTGGGGTTAGCTTAAAAGGAACAAACATTAAAGAAAACAAAATAGTAACACTGAGGAGTTGAAGAGTTTGAAGTAGAATAACTAACAGGTGAAACATTTGAAGGGTAAATGTATTTTCAGTATATTTTAACAATCCAGATTTTAATTATACAGCCAAATATTCAGTTTGAAATATTGAAATAATTAAAAAACAATTTTTGATCTGTTGTGCAGATAGCAGGGATTTCAAGCTGGCAAATTCTTCACACTTATCTTTCTGCTCATTGAAGATTTGAGCACTAGAGGGAATCTAGGAACTGGTGACCATAAACTACACTAATTCAATGTGCGACTAAGGGAAAGTGCCACTATGAGAGTAACAGATTCAGAGGAAGCAATATACCAGAACTTAAGTCATCCATTTAAGATTTTGGCTTGTAAGAAACATTAGAATTATGAACATGTCAAAGGCAAATCCTCAGAAAGCAAAATAAATAGGGAGCAGCAGGTATTTCAAGAGTAAAAGGGGCTTGATTATTGTTACAATTTTTTCCTTTAATTTTGTTTTCTGGAAATTATAATTTTCGTAGGTTAAAATAAGGAAACATTGTTATTCCACCTTTGGAGAAATCTACCTTTTTGCCCCACCAGTTGTTTGCCATTTCTGAAAAGTCAGCTGGCCTCAAAACTGCAGTCTTTTCTCAGGAGGTGACTGTTCTGAAAGATGCATAATGGAGTATTTCACTGCATCATTTACTGCAGACAGCATAACCTGTGTGCCTATGCTGTAAACTGCCTGGGGAGGAAACTTGGCCTTATATAACTGACTAGAGCATCTAGTTTGAATAGGAAAGGGGTGCTGATGCACATTTAGGGATCTGAGGGATTATTAGAATATCTATATGTGTGTGTGT
>VWZN01017017.1:700821-746644 GCA_013396955.1 Regulus satrapa
TTTTTTACCCTAAGGCATCGTAATTTACCGGCAGAAAAACAAATAAATGACCCCGTGTACGGTTGTGGGTGCTGAATCCGTCAGTGTGATTCCTGAGAATATTAAAGTCTAAATTAAAGCGTGCTAGAAAAGCGTTAGCTCCTACTGTAATAGTAATAGCGTTAATAATAAAATGACAGAATTGGGAGCGATTTACATGTTATTGAAGAGGAGGAATTACTGAAGAGTAATAATAGAAAAGAAAACAAGTCGGAAGCCCGTTATATAATGCACTGTGTAGACAACGAGAGCGACAGGCTATTTTTATTTTGTTTACCGTATGCTGTGTAATAGGGACTCCTCCGAACAGCATCTCTCCCCTATGAGCCCGAACCCCTGATAGAATTGGGGAAAAATTTTAGGCATTTCTTTTACGACCAGACGAAGAAATCTAGGTTTGTAAAACCTTCTTCTTTACAAATGATTCCTGTGTACAGAACGGGAAGGGTGTGCAGGTAAATGACCTTTGCCAGAGACCTTTTCCCTTTCGTATGGTAAAGAAATTCATATTTTGTAACACAGCTTACACTTTAACCTTTAATGCTTATGGTTACGTATTTTATGCAGTAATGGTTACTTTACGCGTCAGACACGGTCAGGCGTAGTGAGTTACTCTGCTGACACACTGATAAGTCAAGGACTTTTAATTTCAGTTTCGAATGAAACCGTCCCCTAAAGGAAAATCCCGGCTTCATGTTAATCTTTTTCTGGTCGGGTGATCGAGACAGTGCAATATTATCATATGGAGCAAGGGTTATGAATGGGGGAGAGAGAAATTGAGAATGGCCAGGGAAAATATTGCGCCGTAGTTATTTTTGTGATGCTGCAAGATAATAGTAGTAATTGTACGTTACTGCGCTTAATTTGTTCGTAGAACTGGCCCGGTATTTTACGGCGAGCAGGTATTTTGAAAAGGTGGCTGTAATCTCACTTTTTACATAAGGCAGAGGTCGATAGGTTTTCCTCCGTGCCCGGCTGTCTGTCTGTCTGTCTGTCTCTCTCATCATGTAGCGACATGTCAGCGGTGCAGGCTTTCTGCGCGCTTACTCCAGCCCTGATCAGTCATGTAATTAGATCAGGCTGCCATGGTAACAGACGGGATTCACCGTATTCACCGGCCAGCCCAGGTGCGTGTGTGTGTGGCTGGCGGGCGAGCCAGCGGGCTACCGCCAGCCCTGCGCGCACCGCGTCGGTGGCGTGCGTACGGCCGGCGCGGCCACCGCCCCGGGCTTTCCGAAAGCTGAAAAGATGCCGGTGGTGGGTTCCTAATGGCCGAACTTCTCCTCCGCAAGGGTGTTCCTTGCCCACTGGAGTGTCGGGCAGATGGGACCGTACGTGGCGCGCTTAGCAGGTCAGCCAAATCGTCGGTTCCACTTGCGTGTGTTATTAGCGAATTAATGAAGGTGTGGTGCTTTGTAAAAAAAATGCTTTCGGCTTATACAAGCTTGCATGAAAGTTTCTTCAGAGTTTTCATTTTTTTTTTTCCTTTCCATTTCTCCTTCCCCCCCCAGTGTCTGTCTGGTTTAACTGTTTGGTGGCCGTAGCAGTGTTTGCTAACATTTCCCATTCCAGCATTCTCCTCACAGGCCACAGGCTTATTATATTCCACTCCTTTACTGTACTTTACACCCTCTGGCTGGTAAGATGAAAATTGGTGATACTTGATGTCACTCTGGGTTTGTTAAGCCTCCTCATAATTCTTAGCAAGGTCTAGGCCCTTTTGTGTGTTAGATGAAAGCTGACTGCGGTTTCTCATGATAAAATATTAAGTATATAGTATTAAAACAAATTTTTGCCTCGGCATACACTTTGTTTCTAGTATGGGTGTATTTTTTGCATTTGTGCTCATCGAAGTATTATAGACATGGGGCAGGAGACTTTCTGACACAGTTTATAATACAGTCAAAGGATATGCAATATAATTAACCTTGAACTGCACGCTGCTCTTAAAAACTTGTTTCACCTAGCAATGTATATTTGTCTTCATTCTCATTGTTTGAACATCACTCTTTTAAGCCACTCTTCCATTAATGTAGGTATAATTTTTTAAAAGCACCAAATTTGGCACTGTGTTCTAATGTCATAAATCTGGAGCAACTCCAGGGGATGGGATTGTGAGCCACTTACATGGGTGTATATCTCAAATAACTCCATTTATTGGACTTAATCCAGGCATGTAGTAGAGTAACCAAGCTCAGAAAGTGATCTGCTGCGTATCACTGTTATTTTCTCTATATTGCTTTTCATGGCAAAAAGCACTATGGGCTTAAATAGGATTTTTGCCTGATTAAGGAGCTGCATTAAGTGTCTAGAGAAGTGGGTAACACCCCTACTCCAGTCACTAATCTTGGGTGCACTTACACTAATATTGAACTTGGCCCGGAGGATTTTGTGTCTCAGTTATGAGAAATCATCAGCACCCACAGCTCGTGAGCGTTTGTAGTACCAGGCTGGAACATAAAGCAATCCAGAAATATCTCAGTAAAATAGATATTTTAATCTCTCTGATGGTAAAGCACCGGAGCTGGAGGAGGAGGCAATGAGAAATGCCTTTTGGTGGTTCAGCTCTTGTGGTGACAGGCAGCAGCAGTCTTGGGTTTGGTGTGATGAGTTTGCAGGTCTCAGCCTGCCTGCCGAGCAGGAGTGTTTCTTCTTGGAGGGGTGAGGGGACAGGGTTATTTGCAGGCCATTTTCTGCACTGAAGTGCAGCTGCTCACCAGGGCAACTAACTTGCCCTTCTGGCTAGGAGTGAATATCCTCTGCTCAGTGCAGCCACCTGCACTGAGGGTTTGGGCCTCCATTCTGAGGAGTTGGCTTGAAATAGAAGAGCTTGTTAGGAGGGCTGGCTGGAGAGAGTGAAATAGTCATGAGCAGGACAACTCCTGTAGTGGGAGCCTTTGTGTGCTGCATGCTGCTTATACATATTTTATTGTAAGACAAATTACCTGTGTGACTAAGAGTGTTGGAAAGTAATTATTTTCAAAAAGACCATACATACATAGTTAAAAAGCTTTCCTGAAAAACAGTGCAACTTTGCTTTTCTAGCCTGATTGAATCTATTTAGAAAGGTTGAAGAAACTAGTTTTGTTTTAAAAGACATTTACAAGAGACCTGGAATTTCACTTAACAAAAATTTTTTATGTAATAGATCCAGTGACCTAGTTTCCTATTAATTAAGAAAATAGACATTAGAATACAGTCACCTGAAAAGCAACTAAGGATTTAAACATTAGAATTTTAAAATAATTGTCTTAGTAACATGGCTAGTAAAACAAAATCAAGGCCTAATTTTCCCCTTGCTGAAGTTTAGCAGCACATCTTAGCAGATGACAGTCAGGATTATCATTGTCATTGTTCATGTGCACACTGCTTTCGTTGTGGTGTACTAATTGAAGGGGAAATGCAATAAAAAAGTGTGGCAGGCTGTAAAGGAAGTGCTTGTCAGGATTGCATGGATGGTCTGAAGCACTGGCTGGCTGCAAACCTACTCCAGCGTGCAAGGCAGCTGACACCGGTGATGCTTGAGAGTAGTGGGGCTGTGTGACAGCCTCGGCTGTAACCACACAGGTTGTGAGTGATTTGGCTCTTCTGGAGAACCGTACGGGTACAGTGTGTACGATTCAGAGAGTGCACATAACAGATTTAGTTGTAGGTCTCTTCTGAGCCTGCTGTAACCAACTCTGCGTTAACAGATAAAGTTATAATTAGAACAAGAGACAGAAGTATGGCAGGCTTGGCACAGGTAAATATTTCATTGCAAAGAACTGACTTGCTGTATTCCAGTGACTTCAATAGCCTAAGCTTTGCAAAGTGAAAATCCCGACCTCATCCTTTCATTTTACTTTTAAACAAGACTCCAAGTGTGATAAATAAGTAAATAGGTATTTGGTCAAAAGCACTGTATTTTGAAGTCTTAGACAGGGTTCACATTCTTTGTATGAGAAAGTTGAAAATTATTACATGGTTTTGGCTGAGGTGATGCGTGACTAACATTTTAAAATGTAAGAAACTTTGTATATTCCTGATTTTTGCAAAAAGACAAAAACTAGATCCATGACCATAACTCCTTTTTGATCTCAGAGCATGTGTTGAGAATGTAATGTAATGCTTAATGGTGGGTTGTTTTTTTTTTTCCCCCTCTCTCAAAGCTGTAGTCTGAAGTGGTTGTACAACACATGCAAATCTGTGTGTGTGCATTGGTCCCAGTCTGCAAAGTTGCTTTAGTACTTGTCCCAGTGAGGGTTTTGCTGAATGAGAATTGATTAAAGAACCTATCTAGAGTTAAGTATGCGTGTAAATCCTTCCCTAAATAGGAACAAGTAAGTATGCTCATAAACTGAAACAACAGAAATGATTCTCAGTGAGGGAGAAATGGTCCCACTAAATCCTTTTATTGTACCAAGAGTGATAAAAATATTTGGTGAGATTCCAAGTGAAAAACCCAAACGTATTTTGCTTAATAGGTGATGTCAGCAGAAGTTCAATGCTGGCTCTTCATGATTTTACTGAGCAAAATTACAGAAATAATTGAAAGCCCCAGATTGATAAAGTTTTTCTTTGTTTATATTATTTGGGAATTTACAGTAAGAGGTATGAACTGTAGCATGCCGCCTTTAATGACAAAATAGCGTACAAGGTAAAGTCACATTCCAGTATGTGATTATTTTTCACCTAGTAGCAATAGTTGCAGCACTATGTTTTCAGGATGCTACTGCTTCTCAAATAAAATATGTTCTGTTGGCAGTGAAGACAGTCATCTCCACTCGCTTATGATTCTTCACCTCATTAAGATCACATTTAGGAAAAGAGCACTCTGAATAAATGGGCTCTGCTCTCTACTGTATGAGCTCTGTCTGCAGGATTAAATCTGTAGTTTATTTGTGCTTGAGTCATAGTAAAAGCAGCCTCTCTCAGTCTTCATTGGGACATCTTAGTGTGTTGTAAATTACTGTAAATGTTAACCCTTAACTGTTTTTTTGTTTCTCTTTATTTTGGTTTCCATCTCCTCAACTCCTGGATCAACAGTCACATTGCAGGCCAAGCCAGATGGGCAAGCAATACAAGCTGTGAATTTATTCTTGACCCCGTAGGACAGTGACCACCGTTTTTGTCTTCACCACACAGTTATGCACTGCCAATAAGGTGAGCATGCAATGCTTTTTATTTCCTTTAGCAAGTGTACACTGTCTGCTCTGGGCTTTAGGCAAAGTGGACACCTTCCTGGTGTCTGTGTGATTACCTGCCTGTGCTTGGTTTGTACTTCCCTTGCCTGGCAGTAGAGGTCCTTGAGAAACTCTGCTCAGAAAAATTCCTTTAACTCTGGTGACTCAGTTCTGTGACTTACAGAACAAGTGTGTTCCAGATGAGTGGTTTTATGCTCACCTGAGGTCAGAGTATATTCAGTTACTGGAAGACATTAGTATGAATGGAAAAGTTGGCAGACTTTGGTTCTTGTTATAAAATGCCATGTGTAAAATTGCATAAATCTTTCCTTCACTTCTGTGAACATTTTCAGGATTCTTGTTGCTTGTCGCCTTCTTGGCTTTTCCACTGTCTTGAATTTCTTTTGTACATTAAACTTTGTCCCGCATTAGAATAGTTCCCAGGATAATTCATCATTACTGATGTATCTGTGTGTCTTTTGCTCTACTTTGAGGAATGCTTTCAGTTCTTCTGATTTTTTTTCCTCCCTGAAATGCTGCGGCCAGACAAGATGTGAAAGTGCACATGTATCAGTCTGCTGCTGTCCCTTTCTTCTCTCTCTCCTTCCCATATGGTTGTGGAAAATAACTTGAAAAGACCAAGTCCCAAGACTCAACAATCACACTGCCAATAAAAAGAACATAAATTTTTATTTTATTTCTTTAATCTGATTGTCATTAAGCCAGCCTAGTTTTTGGACCTATTCTATGATTTTTAAGTGCTTGGGATTGGCAATGCTGCTAATGCTTTAAGAAAAAAAGATAAAGGGTCATAATAAAATTGTCTCTGTCTTGAAATAAAAATGAAATACGGTGATTGCTTGCAGAAAATTAAAGGGTTTCTTTTAAATTTACAATCTGAAAGCTTAATTACGGTAGTGTTCTTATTTATGCAGGACTGATCAGAAAGTCTCTGTTGCAGAATAACTTTTTAATGTACACAGCATGTCACAGAAAAGTATGCAGTGCATCATTTACGTTTTATTGTGGCTGTGGGGAAGGGTGCTGTGTTTTAGAGGGAAGTTGCCCAGGCAAGTAGTTACATGCAAGGACGTGCCTGTTACAATTTCCAAGTGAGCTTGAATGGTAGGGCTGTAACTTCAGAGCAGGAAGAGTTTCTGGAGAGGGAAAAGCCACACAAAGTGCCCCTATACTGACACACTTTGTCTTTCCGTTTTGGAAGAAAATGGAATTGGTAGCAGCTATTGACTTGGGACATGGGATAGAAAGAAGTTTTTTGCTGTGACATTATCCTTTCCATGTTGCTTTTTTTTTTTTTTCTTCTGGATTAGCTTGGGTTGTATAAAAATGTGTTTATATGAAGAAGTGATTACTGCTGGAAAAGCTTCTATCTCTTAATTAGAAGAAGTTGTTTTTTACAGGGCACTAGTCAAGTCCTATGAATAATCAGATTGTGTTACCCACAATGTGTTGCTAAGTCACCTTGGTTATTTTCGCATCTGGTATTTTCTGCAATTACATGAGAGAGAATACATTTGATGTTAAACAAAATTTTGGATAAAAAATGTAACCTAGTTAAGTCTGGTGCAGAGGCATGAGAGAAATATAATATTAAAATGCTCTTTTTCCTATACCAGCTCATCTTGAGGTATAGAATTGTATTTGTGGACCCTAGATTAGTTTAGATTTGGTTTAACTTACTGTTGTTGGACATTTTAGTCACTGAGTTGGGGCTACCTCTTGACCTCATTAGTTCTATTTTTCTCTATGGAACAATCAAAATCAGGCTCACTGTATAACTAAATAAGTGAATTAAAAGTTATTAGGATAGATACTGCCTGCTTACAACTTTCTCTCTGTTACTGGAGGAAACAGGCAGGAGCTCACAGTAGTAACACATGAAAGAAACAAACATGTGGCACCATGCAGGGAGCAGCCACAGATACAGCACTTCGTACTCACGTGCATCATCTTTCTGGCTTTTGCATTTATTTTGGGGGGAAGGTGGCAACTGCCCTCTCCACTTTAGGCAGACCTGGGTTATGACCCTGGAGCCTGTCAGAGGGATGGAACATGGGACACGTTTGAAGGCATCTAAAGCGGACTTCAGAAACCGTACTCGAGGCCTGACGTCCCCACAGGTGCATTCATGGCTTCACTCGCGTGAGGAATTGCATGGCTTCAGTGGGTAACATCTCTGCTGTGTGTCAGTTCTCCAGGTGTGCTTACCCTTCTAATTCAAGCAGCATTTTTTGCAGAGGCAGCTAAGCATCTTGCCTGGATAAGGACATGGGTATTAGTAAAAGTGAAATGAATACAGTTTTCTTTCTTTAAAAAAAAAAAAAGTAGTTAATTTTAGCCTGCTCTCCAAAACATAGAGTTATTGTTATTTGTTCAGTGCATGCATTGCCTCCTTCCATGTAGGCAAATGACTCAATGCTTTCTTTTACACAGTTGTCTTGAGAGAATTTTGCATGAGATACTGGACATTTTAACAATTAAAGCGTTCTTTTTAATATTTTCTGCTGTCAAGTCACTTGATATTTATTAATCATAGTACAAATAGCTGCAGCCCATTTGTAAGAATTTTTATTTGGCTGAATTTTTCAGTAAGTATGCCTGTATATTACCTAATATAGCTTATTTTTTACAGAAGACATAATTTCTGTTTTATGCAGACTTCTGGCTACTGCTGTCTGTAAACAGGCAACAGTCTGCCCTTTAAAAATACTTAATAGTGAACATAAAAAGAACTAATCTTTCTTTATACTACTGTGTGCAGTGGTAGCTTTTTGGTTGTCAAATCAGTGTCCTTTTATCATAGCTGATTTTATTTCTTCCCTCGTGCTGTTTATGAAGGTCTACAATAGCTGTAGGGCTGAAAGAAGAGAAGCAATGGAGATTTCTAATGTGTTAACAGCACAAGTGAAATGGAGCTGTGAACTAGGTATAATTGGATAGTAATTAGGAATAATTTTAATTTTTAAAATTGTTTATGTGAGAGCAACTAAAAGGTAAATTAAATGAAGAGATGTGAGTGCTGACAGATGTCTTAAAAATGAGGCTTTGCTGTCCCCTCACCTCAGCCTCATGTTTTTGCTCTGTGGTTCCTACAGCAGGTGCTGAAGGCCTGCTGTCTTACAGATAGAAATTTTCCTAACGTGGTCTGAGGTGTAAATGGCATTGGGTGTAGTAGTGCTATGCCTCCATAAAAACACAAGGCTGACATTCATAATGTGATATAAGGCACTATCCGAGGTTTGATTCACCTTCCAACTTGGTGTTTTTAAAAGGTGTGTCTGCAGATGGAACGAGACTTGCTGTCCCACGCACTGCATGCAACTTGTTAGTATTCCTTTAGAAGTGTGGGCTTTTGGATGTTGGTGTGAGTATGAGTAGATGGAGAACTTCCATGTGCTGGGGGCTGACACGTGGTGAGGTGTCTGGATGTGAGGTGCAGTTGTGTGCAAGCCTGAGTGCCTGTGCCCCCCTGCTGCCCCCTCCCTTTGCTGTGTGTGTTGAGCAGGGCTGTGCTCTTGAAAGAAAGTTAGCCCTCGTTAGCAGGGATATAATTCTGGTCTGAAATTAGCACGGGTGGCAGCATCTGGATTTAAATGTGTTGGCTGAGGGGTTTCTCATATTGAGACACTGTGATAAAGGCAAACCCCCAAATTTGATAATTGCCTCTTTATTTTCTCATCTGTTACTTATTTCGGAGCTAGCTGTAAACCTGACTTTAGGATTTATTGAGTCACTCCTTGCTCTATAAAAAGTACAAATGTCAAAGTGTTTCTCACTTGTATTGGAGTGTGGTTGTGACTGTTACCACATTTTTGTTTGTCAGGTACCCACGTGTGAAGGCCTTTGTAGTTTTGTACAGTTAACATTTCTGTGAGGCCAGCTACTTGAAAGAAAATCAGGCTTTAATGGAGAAGGATAATTGCAAAAATCAGGCTTAATCCTCTTTTACCATGCTCAGAAATTTTGTGCTACTCAATATTTTCTCGTTAGTGTGGTTCCTTTTCAGTGGCATGTGTAGCAGCTGACTAGAAAGTGATATTTTCAAATGTATATAATAATAAATGCATTTCTCCTCTTCCCCTGAACACATTTCCTGGTTGGTACTGTGCTGTATTCATAGCTTTCCCAAGGTAGTCTGACAGCAAGTAGATCTAGAATGGTTTTAAAATTCAATATATTCAAGGGGAAAAAAAATCCTAGTAGGTTATTATGGTAGAAGAAGGTGCAACTTTATTCTCCATGTACCACTAGCAGTTAAAAACCCATCACAGTAATCATATGTACTGAAGTTTTATTTACAGATTAGGAGGCTCTACTTTGACATATGACTAGCAGGGAAGCCCCTCCCTTTAACAGTTGTATGTCATCTGCTTCAGAGAACTAATTACTTGGCAATTCCCATTTGATAATTCCCTCTTTATTTTCTGATGAGTTACTTAACAGTGATGAGCTTGTTGAGCAGAATGCCGTGCTTAATCTGTGCTTCAGAAACTACAGCGTGGGCCTGGGGATATCATTGTTTCTGAAATGCTGTTTAGCCTTGCCATAGGAGCATTGAAACCACACTAAGATACGTGAACAGTTCACAGTTAACGATAAGGTGAACGTGAGTGATGCACAGCATTTGCCAAAAAATAAAGGAAGGGTTTCGATTACTGTTGCACTGCAAGCAGAATGTTCAACACATAATTTCTCAAAAAGCCCCAAACACCGAAGCTAATGTAATTTAGATGCGCAGAAGCTTATGTCAGAGATATGCTTTCTATATATTGCTGCTCTTCTCCACTGAAATAATCAATTTAATGGAATTTAAAAAAAAACAAACCCGCTGTTTATTGTAATATCTCTTTGACAGTTTTGCTGATCCCTGGTGATTATTGTGTTCTTTTAATATGATATATTTTAGTAAGTTTTACTGTGTTTTCTTGGCTGTTACCTGTCTTATTCATTCTTCTCCAATCCCTTTTCACATTCCTTTACTCCAGTGGCCACAGCAACCCTTGTTCCTGGCTGGGGAATGCAAGTCTCAGTGCTAATTACAGCATCACAGTGTTTCTAGAGGGTACCTAAGTTCAGCAGTGCTTAGCTACAGCGCCAGCCAAGGGGATTTATGGGGTGAAATGACATCAGCCTGCTCATGACAGTCATGGTAAGGTCAAAGTGAGTCTCTCTTGTGGATCAGGAGTCAGGTGGGTCCTGATCAGTCCCAGTGTCTCTCAAATTCAACCATGCTATTGAATTTTAAAAAAATTTTTTTCCTGGTTTCAGTGGAGAAACGTCTGTGGATCATCTGTGGCCACTTTGACTAGATGGTGGCATTATTCAACTGACACTGGTACCTGAAGATCTCCATTGTAGCTAAGCCAGTGCTATAAGCTGGGAATTGGGCTGTTTTTTCCTTTACTGGAATAAAAATACAGTGTTTTGTATATTAGCTCACATGGGATTGCATCATCAGGCTTGCTGATTTATTAAATATTCACAATGATATCTCTTGCCCAGTACTGGGAGCTGTGTAACAGGATTGTTTTATCAACGAGAAAAAACTCATTTGTACATAGTTACATGTGTTTTAGTAAAATTAATCAGAGGAACAGTAGTTTTATGAAACATATAATTCAGAACAGATTAATCTACTTTAATTGTGCTCGTGAAGCACACCAGCTATAAAATCTTTTGAAAGGAATATTAATCAAGTTGATCAAAGATGTCTTGAAGTGCAGAATTCAAATATGAACACAATTACAGCAAATATACAGACAGATAGAAAGTAGCTTGGGAGATTATTAAAAATAATAATACAAAAATAAGTCGCATTTTCCTTCTTTGATTTTTAAAAAACAATATGTCATGTTTTAGAAGCAAAGTTACAAGAAGAAAAAACAAATACAATTTGAGATTTTATAAAATTCAGCAAATAGACATTTCAGATCGCATCATAACACAAGGAGTCAAAACCTCACAGAAGGTTGAACCATTTTTCCATTTCTTAAAACCTACTTTTCATTCTGTTAATTTTTTTTAATGACTCAGGGTATCTCGGGTAGTGCAATATAGGCATTGCCAAAAATAGAAATCCTCTGTAAGAATCTGAAAAGAAATATTAGGATGCCCCATCTATTTATGAAAGGTTTGTTTCACCGACAGGACTTGTCCCTTGACAAATCCTTCTACAAACCATTACAGCTTTTGTGGATGGACCTGCATCCTGAGCCTTGGTATTGTATTTATTTTCCAGAGGCAGCCAAAGAGTTATTTGATGTTGATTTAGACAGCTCTTCATCTGCCTGCTTCAGAGGTTTCTGAGATTGAACTTTAAAGTGTTTGGCCCCAGACACATGGATACATGCCAAACTTATTTCTATCAATAATTATATAAGAAAAACATTAAGATATGAATATTGCGATCATGATCTTCAGTTAGTACAAGACTTTAATTACATGCTGATGTATTAAAATTTGGACTCAAGTTGAAAACAAAGAAAATCCAACTCACTAACATACGGTGGAGGTTTCTCTGTTGGCCGCTGCTGTTCTCTTCTGGGCACCCAAACAAAATGGTACCTTCCCTCTCCTTTTTTTACAAAGAGAGCCTGATACATCCTAGATACTGTGTTTCTTCCTTCTGGATTCTCTTTGCCTTTTTTCCACCAGCTACCCCGTTAACATCACTCTTCTGAAACTAACACTTGTTGATGGCCTGGCCAAGGATCGCCTGGTTGGTCTGGTCAAACTGTTTGTGTTTGCATCTCCTTGTTTGCCCAACTGTGAAGCTGCTGCACCTCTCTGCTTAGGACTTCTCTGCCTCCTCTTTGGATCTTGGTTGAGTTTCGTGTTTCCTTCTTGCCACTCTTGCTAAGCTTTCTTGCATCTCTGCTGTCATCTGGCCTGATTTTTTTTTTTTTTTTTTTTTTTTTTTTTTTTTTTTTTTTTTTTTTTTGTTAATGACAGTCTTGGAAATCACTTGTGATTTCCTTTGTGAACTTGACAGTTGATTAATTAAATTGGGGGGAGGTAAGTGACATGTGAGTATGTGTAGCACATCTGTGTCCTATTTTACAGGGAAAGAGGATGATGGCACAGCTTACAGTCCAATAATCTATAGTTTAAAATTATACTATATGGTGTTTGGATAGCTCACAAATGCATTAGATAGTGTCATAAAACAGATGTGATACTGCAATACTAGAACTCAAGGAGTGAAAGTCTGCATTCTGTTCCATATTTGCACAAGATGACAGGGTAACTCATTCTTGGTGCACCGTCTTCAGGTATGAGAGTGACACAACCAGCACGGTTGCATCCTGCCATTTGTTTGTCACCGCTGGTTTATTTTGATTGCACCTCAGTAGCAGATTCAGAGGGAATATGATGTGTAGTGACTGAGCAAATTAAAGTAACTCCTGAGTGAAAGTATGACATTTGTTACATGAGGCTACTATCCAGATGTTTTCTGTTAGTATACAATGAGAAAGAACTCTAAGGAAAATTGAGGTGGGTAGAAGGTAAGCATCAGAAATACATTAAACATCAGCAGTCGAGTACAGCCCTGCTCTACCTAAGGAGTCAAACTTGGTGAATGTCATGTTGGCTGTATGGAATGGGAGAAATGCAAACTAAGACACACTTCTGCTATGTGTGCAGCTCTGCTATGAAGTGCGTTCATCTGAGCTGTCAGCTGGCTGGCTGCAGTGTTTGGTGCTGTTTATACAGCTCAGCAAGAGTGTCTTTATGAAACCAGTAGTGCTGTGCAACCTAGGCTGCAGCAGCCAGTGGTTTTATGCTGCCCTTTTTATTTAACATGAAGGGAGCTCGTTGGGTGTCGCACCAGGGTGCTCAGCCAAAGGCTGTGGGGAAATAAGAGGTCACGTTCCTATCTCTGTTACTTATTTGGGTGGTTTCAATGCAGCCATGGAGGTGTAAATGCGGTGTGATAGAGTCTGGGGCCTTTGGGTTATGTCTGAGCCTCTGGGCAGAGAGCTGTTGCAGACCGGTCAGCACTGCTGATCAGACACTGTTTGGCAGGAGTAGAGCAGTCATTTGGCTTTTCCTTCAAGTGGAGAGTGACTGAAAGTTGTTCCTCAGTCAAATGTCATCAGTATTCTTTCCTTCCTGTGCTTCAGGTGGATGTGTTGGTGAATAAGACTAATCTTTCTTTACATAGCCCAAACAGTGTTTTGCCTTTTTATCCTTCTCTCCTGTTTTAACCATTTCCAGATTTCTTCCTCTTGTTGCTGGTCAATTAGTTTTTCTCCTCACTGCCTTCTCTACCAAGATTCTCCTGTGCTCAGCAGTTCTTGCTGCTGCATATCTGACCTACTTGTACACAGCTCCCTTGCTGGGTTTGTTACCGGCACAATACATAGATTTTTTTGTAGGCTCTTTCTTCCATTTGAATTCTGTGTGTGTTTCTATGTGTCTAAACTGCCCTTCTGCTTAGAGTGTTTCAATACCTCAGTAGTTTTCTGCAGAAATGCAAAAATTTGGATGTTGTTTTATCTGCCTCTCTTCCTTCCTAGTTAGTCAAAGCTGGGTTTTTAGCTTTGCAACCCCAATGATCTGCCTGGACAAGCCTTTCACTTATGCAGCCTTCCGCTTCTGCCCAGGGGAAAAGACCATTGAAGCTTCTCTGGGGTGCTTGTTTCCCTGGCTGAACACTGGATTTTCAGTCCATGTGCCCCTGCCAGTCTTCCCTGGCTTCCAGCTGCAGTCTCTTCAGCAGACATCTTGCTTTTCAGGCTTGTCAGCTGATCTTCAGCAAATCAGTAGCATTTATTTATTTGTAAAATATTACGTGCTGGCATTGTTAAAAAAACAAAAGCAATGAAAAACCACAAAACCAAAACTCATTCAAGTTATTTTCTCTGTACCTGAGCACGAGCCAGGAGCCATTATTTGGGTCATTTACTCATAAAATAATGGAGAATCTATTTATTATCATATCCTGTGATCCTCTAATCAAAGGATTCTTTTACTGTACTAATAGCAATAATTGAAATTCTTAAGTAAATTTTAAAAAATGTAGTACCATTTCATGTGTCATACTGATGGGTCAAAAGCAGCAGCTTGAGCACTTTTCTTTGTGCTTCTTTATTATCACTTCTTCTCATAGTGTGACTGCTCCAGTGATGAAGTTCAACAGTAATAGGTTGTGAAATGTAAGTTAAATCAAAAAAGAATTTTTGAAAAGCACTTCATTCAGAGAAAGAAAATAAAAGTGGCATAGTATGCATTTTGAGTGAGGTTTTTCAGAGAGGCAAAAATTCCTGGACTGCTATGGAGAAGTACAGGAATGAAGCACCCACTGAATGAGTGAAGTTCACTTAAGGTGTGAAGTGGAAATATGTAAGAGGAGTTTTAAATTTTTGTGTATGTGTGTGTGTATCAGCATGCTTTTGCGATTAACTGACTATTGGAATGATATTGTGGTAATAGTAGATTAAAAAAAACCCAAACAATTTAAAATTATTTTGATTGATAATTCTAGAGTTGGTATGTTTTCTCAAAAAGGAAGCTTTTGACTAAACAGAAAACCATCAAAAATAACTTCTATCTGGAAATTGATAACCGTTCTTGTTATAAGTAACAACAAAAAGATTTAGTCTAAGGGATATTAGCGGAAAATACACATTTTCCAAATTGATTTACTCAGTGAATTTAACAATAGCTTGAGTATAGTTAGTTTCACTTTTCCTGTATGTAGGCAGTTTCTCGAGGTGAGAAAAACATCTGAAAAAAACCCCAACCACATGGTTATAAGAATATAAAAACTGGTGCACGGAGCTTGGAGGTATGAGTTACTACTTCTAAAAACAAGGCTAGACTCCATATTGATGGAGTGCTTTTAAAGGCAGTGCCCTTTTAATCAGCAAACAGGTCCTCTGTGCATCAAATAATTAAAAATAGAGCAAAGTTTCTGAACAAGGCGTCTGGCAGAAGCGTCTGTACTTCCATCTGTGCATGATTAGCAGAATGTTTCATGATATTTAAATAGCACAAGCTTTGCTCTCTTTTTTATTATTTGTTGTACTGAAGACCTGTTTGCTTGTTAAGTGGTCTTTTTTGAATAGTTACTGGCAAGGAATCAGGAAAGTGTATGAAGACATCTTGTACACATTGCAAATGCCAAATTGTCCCTTTTTTCAGAGACGCTGCCCTTACATTTTTATTTATTTATTTTTTAAAATTGGAGTTGTACCACATCCCTCACTTGGTGTTTAAATTTTCGGGAGGCCCAGCTCATTTCAGAGGGAGCTGAGCACGTATTTCTGGTGGCTGCCCGGCGGTCTGTGGCAGGGCCCTCGGAGGCGCGCTGCCGTGTGAGTACGCACCAGGGTGCTCTTGCGGAGTACGTGTGTCCGCTCAGCTCTGCAGCTCCTGCCGGCGCTGCTGGGAGCCCTGCCTCTCTAATCTGCTGTGCACGCTGCTCTGGAGCCTTGCCCTTTCATGGGGACGTAATCAGCCAGGCAACAGCTTTCCAAGCGCTTTTGAGGCCTTTAAGCTGCGACTCCTCCTCGCTGGCAGTCATTCAGCATCGGATTGTGTGCTCTTCGTCTCTGGCTAGCAATACGGCGCTTTGCAGTTGTAGCCACTGATTTCTCTCCCTGCTAGTAAAGATTTTGTGTGTGTGTTTTTACAAAGGCCTGTACAAGAAGGTATGGAATGAAAAGAAGCCACTGTCTGGATGCCGAGTGCATTGCTGTAGCTGGCTGAGGGCCGCTCTGTTATGTGCAGTGCCCTGTTGTTGGGAGCCGGCAGGTTGGCAGGGAGCTGAGACACTCGGATAGGCTCAGAGGTCCTTTGTGGAGAGCCTGTATTCAGTCTTAGGACAATCTGTGGTCTTGGATGGGCATGGAAAATAAGAGCTTTTGTGGTGTGTGTAAGCGGTGTTTACTCTGTAGCTGGGCTTTTTGTTGCTGGGTTTTTCTTCTTGTGTTTGAGAAAAGCTGTGGTGTGTGATGTGCGAGTGCTGACCTGGGTCAACTCTTAACTTCAGCTAAAATCTTCAAAAGAAATTGTGGTTACTACTGAGAGCAAAGCTGCTAACCTGTCAACATAAATCTATAAACTCTGCGTGTTTGTACCTTAGAAGAAACACTGAAACACCTCGGCTGTGAAGAAAGAGTGTACTCTAACCCTCCACACAGAGTTCACCTCCCCCTCCCCCTGGCCCCCACCTGGTTAGTGCTGTGTTACTGGTGTCCATCATGCTGTTTCTGGCCCAGGTTCTGCAGAGCAGAGTGCTCTGCAGTCTCAGAGCAAGTTCTCCTCAGCAGGTTTATATCTTACACGGTGAAGTTGTTGAGTTTCAGGGGGGCAGTGATTGGACCACTATGCAAATACCTGTCCATTGCATCATTCAGCTTCTGGTCCAGGGAAGGCTGGAAGATGAATGAGTATATACAGAGAAGTACTGGAAAGACAAGTGAAGGAACAAACCTGTTTCACTGTAAAAACTGAGTAACATGTATGCCCATTCCTTCCGCTAAACCTCTCAACTAATGCATGAAGCAGTTGCACTCCCATTTTACCCACATTGCTCTTAAAAATCAGTTCCCTTAATAATTGATTTCTTCAGAAATAAGAATTACTTCTAGAGCTGATTCTTGATCAGTGCAGTTTGGGGACCTAATATTAGCATCGTTCCAGGAGCAGGAAGGAGAAAAAATACACGGGTTCGTTTTAGAAAGATTGATGAAGTTGTGTTGGTGGGTTGGTTAAACTAAGTTGAGTTTTGTGTTTTGCTCCTTGTATTTGTTCTCAAAGTATGCCATAATGCTTTCTTGGAAAAGCTTCAGCTTATCTTGTGAATGTGAATAAATTAACATTAGTATGAATTTCATATTGTCCAGGAAAATTTGTTTAGCTGTGTCTTCTGTCATGCTCAAGGTGCTTCAAGCACTTTAAAATAATGAGTTCAGTCACAATAGTTCTGAAGCTCTGTAGAGAAACAGTCATTCTTCTGAAGTTCAAGGAGATCAAATTCAAGGATGGGTTTTTTGATAGGAGTGGGAAGAATACTGCTTGTGATGCTAGTATTACCCCTGCTATTTTTTCAAAAGCATTTTGACAGGCTCCTTATTTTGGTAGACTAGATTTTGCTGTTTATTACTAAATTTATAATTCTCCGTGCACTGTAAACAGTAAAGAAGAATCGCAGGGCATGTATTCAGAAGCTGTTGTTCGCACCTAATTGTGTTTCTGGCCCTGTTTATTTGCTATCATGACATACTACATGAAAATTCTGGTAGCCCTTGATTTCCTGAAACAAAACCAAAGCTTCCTTTTATAGCCCTGCAAAAGTACACTCAATCTAAGCAGGTAAACCAGAATTCAGCCTAGGATGATAGGATCCTGCTGATTTGTGTGAAAAATGATGGTTCTGTTAGTTGTCCTTAGGTCTCCGGAAGAGAGAGAGAGGGCCTTGTATCACTCAAAAACAATTCATTTCGGCTGGCTGGAGAGAAGTATGGATAGCATCCAACATACAGCCATCTCCAAGTACAAAAACTATAATGGAAATGTTGATGACCAGTCAGTATTGATATATTAGGAAGTATTTAGATAATTCAGAGTTGTTGACTACTGTAGAGATGTTGTTTTAGGCCCTGTTCCCACTGGTGTTCCTCCTGTTGACTTCTGGAGTGTTAGGATCAGCCCCCTTAGTTTTAAATTTGGAGTGAATTAAGACTGAAAGAAGCATGCATGTTCTGCAGTCACCCTCCACTTTTGGAGGAGAGAATGGAGGAAATAACTGACTTGGGCAATGGTACCAAAGTTCTTTATGGCATCATCAAGCTGTATACTGAAAATAAAGCTTTCCTTAAACTATTTGAGATATTTCATTTTGATCTATAGCCTAAAGTGTTCCCAGTTAATGGAAGGCTCAGTGTGGTTTTTATGCTTTCCTCATGAAGCTGTTCTTTGACAAGGAGAAAAATGTATCTAATTAACATGCACCTTTCTGTATGTGAATTATTATGCATTCATTATTTTAAGTTGGTGCTATTATATGGAAGTTTCTCCAGAACTCTGGCAACTCGGTAGAAAGGAGTGACAGTTCAGTGCATTCTCAGCTGTGCAGCTCTAAAATATGTTGCTTTTGAAGACACCTACGTGTTACAGTAAAAATACTCCTTATAGCCAAAGATGCGTGACCACAGTCTAGGTAATTACAAAAGAAAGATATTCAACTAAGTACTGAAACAGGAAAAAAAGAGAGGCTTTTTTTTTTTAAGAGCAGTAGAAATGATGAAAGAATTACTATTCTGTAAATATTAAAAAAAAGTGCCCCCCCCCAAACCCCACAAAGCTCAAAGGTTCACTATACGTAAAAGGCACTGTCAGTTAAGGAATATGTATCTGAAATACTAAATACTATAAATTTGATTGATATTCAGGGCTTATTTGTACTCCAGAAAAAGAACAAATGTGTAGCTTTGCTAGAAATGACAAAAGACAACTTGGGGAAATGCAGAAGTACTGCTAGAAAAGCTGAACACTACATTTTTATGTAAAATGCCATGTGACTAATATAACTACTTTCTGTCCCAAAGAGGGCTGAAATTGTAAGCAGGTAGCAAAAATTCACTGTTTCATATTTCATAGATAACAATTGTTCTGAATGCTTTAAATAATACAGGAAATGTAGTGTGACAAACTTGACATTTGAATATTAATATTGATACTGAAACAGTTCACCACAAAGAATGCCAGGGCTGCAGGAGGAAGGATAGCACTTTGATCAGATAAAGAGAGAAAAGTTATAAAACCCTTCATAGATGTTGAAAAAAAGGCCTTGTGAAAACTGTGATAAAATTACCTTTCAGGATTAGACATTTTATGTCCTGTTTTGGTAATATCTCTGCAGGGAAAGTTGGAAGCAAAGAGATGTCTTTGCCATTTGTGTCTTCCCCCTTCCTCCCCCACTTGCACTTTGATTGAAGACGGTTTAAAATGAGGTTAAGAGTACAGGGCTACAAAGTGTTTTGGATTCTCTTGTACACAAATGGTTGTGGGCTCAAGAAAGACACCTGGACGTGTATACTCCTTGGTGACCAGTCTCAAGCTTGCTTGAGATGCACTCTAAGTTATCATCTGTAAAGTTTGAGGTTTGGTAACAGGTTACTTTATTAAAGAGAGAGCTTTCTTTTCAAAACATGAAATACTGCTTACAGTCGGGTTTTTTTTAACAGGCAAGGTTGCTCTCCCACATCTGTGTGCACATGAGTGTGTGCACAGTGCTTTACTATAAATTCCTTATGGCTTGCTTGACTTTTGTAGTTACGTGTGGAGAGACCAGGAAAATACAGCTCTTCATGTACAAGTAAGTTTCAGTCTACCTACATGATGGAACCCAAGGACTGTGTCCTCTTTGCATTCACAATGTCCCTCAAAGAGGACACAAAATAAAGATTCAGACTGGTGAAAAACTGAGGATACTTTTCAAGCATAAGAAGCCAGCCCAAGCCAAGCCCATGGAAGGAACAGGAATGTTCCCGTTCTGTTGCTCTCTGCAGTGCAGTGCTGGTGTGGATGTGCCCCACTGATAATAAATCTCTTAGTGGCTTTTGTCAGTTGTTGTTGTGTAGATGATTTGGTAAGTTACTTAGCTGGTTGTTGTACTGATAGGTACATTGCTTTCCAAAATTCCTTGCCAGTGGAGCATGTAGAGTACCTTTTTTGGCTTTGTACTGGTAGTATCAGTTGCACCAGTTCGATTTTAGCTTTTTAGCTATATGCAAACAAGTTAAAGGCGTTTTATTTTTTGGGACAGGAAGGAAAAGTTTGTCAGCCTCCCTTCTGAAAGTGTTTTGGTAGCTGTGACCACTTTTTTCCTTCAAAAATATATCTTGTGCTTTCAGACTCTCTCATTTTCAGATGTGATTAATGGTAATTTTTATCTTTAGAATGCAAATGGAATTTTTAGCATACTTTTGCACTTTATAATGCTTCTTTCTGCACAAACTGCATACCAGACAAATTAAAAAGACAGGTATGTATTTAAAAACCAACCAACCCAAACCAAAGTGCACTTTACCTTCTGAAATATTTATATACTTGTAGTTATAGGTGCTGCAATGTATTTATGTGAAAGTGGCATCATTCTGCTTTGCCAAGTGTAAGCAGCTCCCTTTCGCTCTGCGTTGCCACCGTAGGCAGGAGGAAATGTTGGGCACTTCGCTGGAATGATGGCAAAGCCTTTGTGTCTCAGTGGGGGTAACCTATGTGGGAGCAGCTCCTCTGAGGTACCTTTTGCAGGGGGCTATTGGCTGTTGGGGAATCACAGATCTCTGGCAGTTGTTGGCATGCCACGTAAAAAGGGTGGAATAGCAACACTAATATTAAGAAATGCAAATCCCCTGCTGCCGTGTGCAAACCAGGCAGACTCCTGACCCCTCGGTGATGCCAAGGGCATTTCAGCCTGCCCGGGTGAGTTGTTATATTTGTTAGGCACAATCTCATTTTCACAAAGGGGACCTGGACTAAGATAGTAATGCACTGGAGATCTTACTCTCCAGGGCTGTGCAGTTTGTAAGGCCAGTCACAGCATATGCAGAGGAAATGGAAAATTTTCTTGGAAGCATTCCAGTGTGTTATTTTGAAGTCATTTTGCCCAGGCACAAACGCTGGTGATTGTATGGGAGCCTCTAGAGCTACAGAGTGGAAGGTGAACCTCCTACACCTTGGGTTATGCTATAACTAGTAAATGACATTTTATTCTGTGGCCAGCTATTCACCTGACTGCTCAGACCTCTGTTCTAAGTAAAAACCAAGAAAATAAAATACTTCTGAGACTTTGGCCTCTTACAAGATGGGTTGCTGCTGCAGTGATTATATGGATCTGTTTTACTCCTGTTCCCCATGCCAAAATTCAGAAAAGTGTCTTGATTTTGAGCCGCCCAGAAACACAGCCCAAAATGGGAGTAATCATACTGAAACAAATTACTTTTTTTACATCTTGTATTTCCTCTATTTCTTCAAATGTTTCTCGGAGTATCATCTAATTCTGCTGCCAGACTTCTACTGCCTACAATAATAGGTTAATTTAATTTTAAAAGAAATTATACTATAGTTGCTCAAAGGAACATAAAAGAAAATCATTAAGATAACATTTATCTTCTGATTTAGTGTCTGAACCTGCTTCTTTGATGTTAGTGCAAATTAATGAAATGAGTATCATACCTTTAAAGAAATAAGAACAATTAAAAAAAAACCCCTTAAAGCCCTAAAGTTGTATGTTTGAGCTGACCAACATAAAAATATGACTGAAAAATTGTGACATAAGCCTAAACATCAGCTAATTGTCGTGATGAATGGAATAGTCTTCCATGGAGCTGTGAGTGGCCAACATGTTATTGTGCACTGGGGCCCTGTTAATCTATAGATTATTGACAGAGCATACAGTAAATGCTCCATGCTCCTCCATATAGAACATGCTTTTTGTACTATTGTTTAAACTGCATTCTAACATGTAACTGAGGATATAGGTAGTCTTAAAAAACCCATTTTGCACTGTGGTATTTGCTAACAATATGGTATATGGCCAGGATGCATAGTAGATATTCAAGTTCAGTATTCTGCAGAATTGGTGAATTTGTGTTTAAATACTAGTCATTTCTGGAAATACCCTGAGGTGTAACTGTCCACAACCTTCCTCTTGTAAATAATTATTAAATATTTGTTTTCAAAGCTGAATCTTTAGCCATTTGGAGCATGAATTTCATAGCTAGCAATTTTAAAATCTCATAGTCAGGACTGTGACCCAGAAATTGTTTTTTACCATTTTTTGCTGTCCTGTTGATTAATATGGGTGAAATACCAAAGCCTGTGTACCTCAGTGCTGTGCCTCTTGAGTGTAGTTCATTACCCTGCCTTATGGAAAATTGAGGAACAGCTAGGAAGAGATGCAGGCGGGACCAGAGAGCCTCATGCAGTTAAATCCAGAGATAATTTCTCCTGGCATCACTTGGCTAAAGAGAGATTAATTGCTCATGCCTCTGGTCAGAACTATGTCGTTACATGTGAACCCTTGGGAGTAGGGGGTTCAAAGCTGGGAAATGTCCTTCCTGGGGGGCATTTTGGAGCCTCTGGGGGTGGATCATGGGAGTGCTGGGGCTCTTTCATCTCATACTGAAAGCTAGGGCCTCATCTGCCTGTGTGCTGTTCGGAGATGGGGAACTGCCCGGGTGCCGCTGACCAGGTTTTAACTTTTCCCATCTGACCCTGCAGCAGCTGCTCCTCATGGTTTGGTTTGTTTTTTTTTCCCTTTTCTGCTGCTCTGTGCTGCTGCAGGGTCGGGCTTATCCTGGGAGCATATGCTTGTGGGTGCTCCATGCCAGTGATACAGCTGAGTTATGGGTTCAAAAGAGGAATGAAGAACGTGGGGGCTGCCTATGAACCTGCTCGCCTTCTGCGCAGTTTCAAGAGACCTGGAAAACAGGGCAATTAATTGCTAAGCCTGGAGTTTGTTTAAATACAACTCAAATGTTGCATGATGTCTATTACCTAAATTTTTCTGCCCTTTTGGAATGTTGCCCCTTAGGGATAAGTGGCTACAAGAGTGTTGCACCACGTGTGCATAAAGGCTGGAATGTTCCTCCCACTCGGCGTAATGGTGGTTTTTAGTTTGTACTCTGTGGTGGCTGGCAGTAGTGGCCAGTGACTCTCGTTTGTGAACTTGTTGACTTGGAGTCTGCCTCTGAAGAGCGAGGACTCAGAAAGCAAAGAAGCCACCCTTCTGTGGTGGGTTTCGCTTTTATTGGGAAAACCTTAGGAGCCTTGCAAGTGGGAAAAGATTGAAAGCTTGCTTGGCCTTTCTGCAGGTGAGAGGTTATAAAAGTTGTCTTTTTGGTATCCCAATTGGTTTTTAAAATATTAATTATACAGTTTCATTTTCGTGCCCTTTTCCCTGTCCATTTTGAGTCAGCACCTCTGTCTTCCTCTTTGACTATATGTGCAGTTGTTGATGTAAAAAATAAGTGAATCTATATAAAACATAATCTTTAACAGAGAGCATCTTAGATAAAGCTACCAAACACTCTGTGAGCGGTGTTATGGTTGTTTTCAGAGAATTTGAAAGCAGTCTGGAAAACTCATCCTCTCATCCTTTGGAGTAAAACGCTTTCTGCTTGTTTCTGTTCTGAAAGGGAACAAAGTGTTACTGTTGGTACTTGTCGGAATCCATTAATTCCTTATACCTTGTAGTAAATGATAACACTATTCACTATTTTTGAGATTCTGAAGCATGGAAGTGGAAAATGCCTCATTTCATAATTTAGATATACTCAAATAATTCCCTTTTCTTGCACTATTTCTGACTGCTCTCTAAAAATTTCACTGCATCCCTGGTAGATGAGCCTGAGGTAGGAGAAACCATTCCCAAAAGTTCAGCCTGGTTCATATCTGAGCGTGCTGCCTCTCTTGCTTCATTGCAAATCCACATCAACCCACTGGCGTGATAACATGGAATGAGCTGCAGTCATCCATACCTTTGCTTCATCTTGAGCAGTCAGGCTGGCAAGAGTGGAAAATTCTCCTCCGCGGCAGGTTTGATGCTTAGGAAACCTGATTTGCGAGTAAATTCTTACTAATTCTTACAAATTCTTGCTCAGATGGGGACAGCCTCGCTCCTGTCCTGTGCCATAGGTGCTGTGGTGCAGGGTGACAGGGGAGGAGCAGCAGGCCATGCCAGGCTGGGTACCCCTGGCATGGGCCTTGTCCACTCCTGGTTGCAGGGAGGGGCTGACGGGGTGTTTGCTCAGGCAGAGCTCTTCATGCTGGGTCTCCTGGAACCTTGCTGGAGTTCAACTGAACAGTATAATTAGTATCATTTTAGCTTCCAGCCAGTAGTAGGTACCAGGAAGCTGCTTCTCTTTGCATAACTTATTAGAAAAAGCTATTTTACTTTCCTACACGTATGCCTTATATGGAAGAACAGGCGGCGCGACGTTTTGTCAGGAGACTGCATGAACTGTATTTTCCGGTGTCACACCTGGCAACTGTGAAATCTGCACCAAAATGCTTGTCCCAAGCGTCCTTTAGGCAAGCTAGGGGAAAGTACTGCTGGGTGGGCAGGGTGCTCGTACCTGAGCTCAGGGCAGATGCCTGCTCTGTCCTCACTGGCGCCAAGGGAGTTAGTGGTTGAACTAGGGAAGCTGATCTGGGCAATCTTCCAGCCTGAGGGATGTGAGGTAGAAACGGATGGGAGGAACTGTAAGTGATATGAGGGAAGCAGTAGGCTAGGAGAAGAAGGGTCCAATAAAATCAAGTAATAAAACACATCCATAAAACTGCAGGACTTGAAGTTTCAAACAGTAGCTCTATGCTTACATGCTTGGCACAACTTTGCTTTCTAATTTGTCTGCTTCCTTCAGGCTTCCTCTTGCCAGAGAGGTGGTCTGTATGCTCACTGTCTGCAGCTGGAGAGTTCCTGGTCTGCTCATGCCAGTGGTGATAGAGGACTAGTGGGAGATAAGTTTTCCCTGTAGCAGTCATTGCTCTTGGGTGGGTGTGCTTGGCTGGTTTTACAGATCATAGACTTCAGGCAGTAAGGCATTAGAAATATTATAGCCTATTAAATGTACTGTGGAGCATTTGGCTGCACTAACTGCTGCTTTTAATAGAGTTCAGATCTGACATTTTTGGGACTGAGAGGGTTTGGATGTAAACTTTGTTAAATTGGTTTTGAAAAAGGAAGTTCTTTCATGCTTTGAAGGGAAAAAAAATGAAGACAGAACTGCAACTCTCTTCCTTAAATCAAAGTTTTCTGCCTGAAACGGGAACAGCTCAGCAGAACAGTTTAAGTAAACATGGCCATAACTGCTTATCTGAGACATTGGCATCCTCTCGTCTTACTGTGTTACTTTTTTGTGGTATCCTGGCGTCTCTCAGTCACTGATGTGTTTGTTCTCACAGCACCTCCTTTGTAGGCATAAACTTCTGTGTCCATTTGATAGTTGCCACCAAGATTTGAGGCTTTATCTGAAGAGCTTGCTCCAGGAGTGTACGTTTTCTACACCTCTACAGATGAGATTTTGGAATTGCTGTCTGAACAGTCCTTCCTGCCTCCAGCTCTGAATTTCTCTCTGTCTCTGTTGTAGCTTCTTTATTTATTAAGCAGGGGAAAAACCAGAGGCAACTGTTTCTGAGTCACCCCAAGTCAGTGTTCAGCCTAGGACAGGATAAAATCTAAGCTGGGACGGCTGGTGTACAGTTGTAGCCTATGTGGGGGGTCAGTGAAAGT
This sequence comes from Regulus satrapa, assembly GCA_013396955.1. Taxonomy (NCBI): domain Eukaryota; kingdom Metazoa; phylum Chordata; class Aves; order Passeriformes; family Regulidae; genus Regulus; species Regulus satrapa. The sequence continues at coordinate 726,289 of VWZN01017017.1, forward strand.
AGTATAAACCCTGGGAGACTTGCTGAAAATCACACATATATGTGAGAGTGCAAGGAACTAGGTACCATACTCTGAAGCTGGTGCCTGAGTGGGATCATGGTTCTTCCCTTACGTAGGAAAAATGCACCGTGAGAATGACTTATTGACACCTAACATTACAGCTTGGGTTGGTTTTGCCTTTGTGTGTTAAAATAATGTAGACCCACACTGGGTCTTTTATCCAGGAAGCGTTGCCACATCCAAGAAACTTCTGTGCAGTTCTTCTACTGTACCATTGCTTGAAACTTCATTATTAAAATTAATTTTTAAGTTAATGCTTTGCTCTTAAGACCAGATTCTAAAGAAACAAATTTGTTTTAATTTGTACATGAACAAGAAGAATGTTTTAGTTATAGAATGTAGGATTGCAATTTATTTGATAGGTCTAGTGAAGTAAAAAAATTCAGTGATGTTTCATAGAGTACTTCTGCGTATTCTGTAACATCTTCTTCAAAGTAAAGGAAGAATAAGAAATGAGAAGTGAGATATGCTTTTTGTTTTTTCATGGGAATGAATGTGTCTATAAATTTTTGCGGGTCTAGTATATATTCTTCCCCATTTTGGTTAAGTTACGAGGAATAAAATAAATTAAAAGAAGACGGTGCCTCTTGTTCAGTTTTGTTGTGATTCAGGCAACAGTGCATCATGTAATGGGAAGTGGTCTCAGCCACATTTCTAGTTACAGTTTAAAAAATGATATTTTGTCATGAAAGAGTGTCCAAAGTTTTAAAGCTAGTACACATGCGGATGTAAGTAGATTGCACTGCCAATGCCAGTCTAGTCCATAAAGAGCTTCAGAACTGTTTGGATCTGCTCTTCTTTCATAATGGGCTGCAACTTGTTTACTAATGCTTGCAAGCATGTACACATCAAATAAATCCTTGGTATTTGGGCCATAGTGTACCAGCATTATGCAAAGGGAAGATTAACCACACTCAATATTAAGCTACGATCCACTTCACTCTTGACTCCTCACCATAGTAAATCAATCAAACGATCAAAGAACAGAATTAGTGGAAGGGTTCCTCAGACAATAGATTTATTTCCATGTTTATTTGTATTATTGTTAAGAAAAGGGAAATCAGCAGAGCAAATCTGCCTGGGGCTCAGGGCATAATAAATTAATCAAAAGACACGAAGTGAACTTTTGGGTGTGGAAAACCAGCACCAGATGCAAATGCTACATCGCTGCATCATATGGTGTGTACGGTGTTGCTGCAACAGCTGAGAGGCAACGTGCCTGCCTTGACTTCTGCTGCTCTTAATAGATATAGCCTTTAGCAAGCAGTATATCAGCAAATCTGATACAGAGCGAATTTGCAACACTGACTCAAAAGACTTTCCTAACATGAAGCATCTTTAATGCATATCATTTTAGCTCTTTCCTGTTTTTACTCTGCTCTCTTTCAGTGAAAAGGTCAAGAAAAGCAGTAGCTCAGTGGCTGAATTTTTCTGAAGTGCTTTACAGCAGGGAAAGTGGGGAAACCCAAAGTGGTGTCTTTTTCAGTAAGTTAAACCTTTTTTTATTCAGTTAGTTAATTAATTAATTTTATTTTAGTTTTTTAAAAATCCTATGTATCGGAATAATTATACTGATTTATAAGGTGTCCCCTGGCAGGTGTGCAGCTCCTCATCCTCACCTGGGCTTTCCCGCTCCCCCAGGAGTAGTCTTTGCCAAATGAAACCTGTCAGCCCGCTTTGGCAGATATGGAAGTGCACAGCTGACTCAAACCCTACCATAACATGCCTGTCCCTCTGCCCCAGCTGGGGCTGGTTGCTGCATTCCTGTCCAGAGATCTGCGCTATCGAGCGCACGCCTCTTTCTTTTGCACTTGTCGTGCACATGTGTGTGCGTGCGTGTGCCCCCCCTTAGTCTTTGTACTCAGAAAGCCATCCAGCTGCATTCATGAGAGGTTTTTCATAGACTGAAATGGAAACTTGTTGGGTTTTCCCCTACAGCAATAGCATATATGTATATTTGATGTTGCTACCGCTGTCACTATAAAAGAGAGAGGACTCTATTAATTTCTTTACAGTAACAGATAGGGAGGCACTCAGGAAGATTTTCTTTATTGTAACTAGAAGTTCAGTTAGTGCTGCTGCTTTAACGTTGATTCCGATAGAAGGTCAGGGCCGTAAAAAGTTTAGTGCTGAATGTTCAAATTTAATTTGTAGCATCAATTTAGAATGGCCTATAAGTTTAACTAGCCTTAAGGGTGCTAAGTACTTCCAGCTGGGGCCAGAAGGCCTTTCAGCTGGTCAGCAGCTCTTGTGATTTGGCCTGATACTACTTACTGTCATTTTCTTGCACACCTGATATTTCTGCATTTTTTTGCAGGTATGAGTTTCTTTGCTCACATCCTTTTATGCCTCATTTGCTAAAACTCTTATGTTCTGGAAAATTGGCAGGATGACAGCAAGCAACTCCCTCATCCTTTTGTGTTAGGACTAATCCTCAGGTTTCTTTCTGATATGTCTCCAGAAATATGTATTCAGCTGAGGCTGAATGCTGATTTGATTTGTAATACTAAAATGTGAACAGTGCAGATCACTTTCTGTTTCTTAAAAAAAATCATGGTAAAGGTATATATGAACAGTTTCAGAGTTTTAAACTCAGTTACATAAAACATGTTTCTAAAATACAGATGTACTTTGGTACATGACAAAGTACTTCGCTGAATCTGGATGTTTGTCTTTGTTTTGTAACTTGGAACTTTACAATTAACAATTAGATGACTGATCACTTAACAGGTTATCGTATTTTAGTGCTCTGAATTGTGCTTTGGCATGATAGACAGATTTTTATTTTGATTTCAGATTATATGGCTTGTTTTTACTTCTTTTTTTTGCTTACCATATGATTTAATTAAAGTTTTGTTGCAGTGATTGACAGTTGCTTTATTTGATACCTGTTTATAGACATTTATTCATTACTTTTTCAGTGTACTGATATTTGTCAGAAGAGAATGATATTATTTCTTTTGTCAATGAAAATGAGGCTATAAATTACTGTAATTTTGGGATACATTTCTGGTACGAGCAAACAGTATTCCCTTGGTGAGTTTTCTGCTGTGGAAAACTAGGTTATGCATAATATATTTTAGAAAAGACCTGTATTCCTCTGAAGAGGAATTGTGCAACTCCTGGAAACAGAGAAGAATCAAAATGTATGTATAGTCTTCAAAGTATGGAAGCATCTGCAGTGTTGTTCCTCTTTGTTCACAGGGGGGACTGGAAATGATTGGTTCTGGGTTCTGCTTGTGATTTTATTTATTTATTAATTTATTTATTTAACCCCTCTTTTGTAGGAGATGGGGTGAAGGGTTCAGCTTTGAGCACCTCAGTGCAGTCACCTGCCAGGTTCGTCCCAGAGCTGCCCTGCGCCTGCCACTGATGCAGGTGTGTTAGGTCCCAAGGTGACGATACCCACAGTCACCAAAGATCAAACAAAAGTCGCACAGATGTGTGCCTTTGTATTTTACTGACAAGCAAAAAAGGATTTTGCAAAATTACGACTCGAGTAAGCTGTAGGAGTAGGGAGGATATGATGTATTCTTCCCCGCTAAAATCATCATGTTAACATTCCTGGCACCATCACTGAACTCTACAGTAACTCTTGGTGTAGATTTAAAAAAGCACCGAACAGCACACACTGTTTAATTCTGTGTTCTGTTATGCAACAGAGCGCGATTGCCTCAGTGAAGCACATCTGCATTGCGAGAGTAAACTCTCCTGGGAAGCAAGTGCATCTTCCACAGAAGTAGGAGTGAGGCGTGGGCTGGGCATTGCTATTTTGGCAAGCAGAGGGAGCCAGTGTTGGAAATCTGCCTCACCTTTCACTTTCCATGGAACTTACCCTTTCTCCCTGTTTCAGGCATCAGCCACTGCCATTTGTTTCTCCTAATGGTAGCATGGGGCTGGGAATGTTTTCAGTGGTTGATTAAAGCATTTATCGGGGTTTTGGGAACCATGGTCTTTGCTATCTGTCTGGTTTGTTTGTGATCCTTGAGCAGAATAGGCTGTTAGGGAGCAGTAAAGAATCCAATTTGGAAAAACATCTGGAAGAACTACGAAAACATTTTGTTTTTACTAAAAAAAAGCTAAACAAAACCACACCTGTGTGGTAGTATCTTCTCTAACTGCTAAGTCGGCAGCAGTTGATGGAAGGCACAAAATTCCTGTAATTTTTATATTGTGCTTCAGTTTGCTTCTTCCAAGTCTCGTTTGCTAGAAGCAAAGTGAAGCTCCTGCTGTCTCAGTTCTGCTGAAGTTCTTCCTGTCATCCTAAGCTTGATTATCAACCCTCGTTCTTCTCTTAACAGCATGCATTACATTTTTATGGCAGTGTTTAGCAAAGGCTTTCCAACAGTGTCTATGACAGTGTAATTGGACCCCTCTGTCTGACTGAAATTACTCCCTCTTTAATGGGGGGCTCTGGCTGCTTTCTAACACAGCTTTCTTTGATGCTGGCTGGAGGTCTAGTTAGCTGGTCTGTAATGTGGGTGCACAGCATTTCACCAGGCACTAGTCAAAGTAGTTATTAATGGTTTGCTGTTAAACTGCAAGACTGGAGTGAGAGAGATTCTCCAGGGGTCTGTCCTGGCTTTGGTAATACTCACTGTTTTCATTATTGAAATGATTGATGGAGCAGAGAGAGCAGTTGTTAAATTTACATAGGAAAGAAGTGTGAAGGGGGGGCTACAGGCTCCTTGGAAGATAGGATTAAAGTTTTAAGCTGCCCTGGTTTACAGGAGGAATAGTCTGGGAAAAAAACCCTAAAAAACAGCCAGGATGCAAACATGGAAGTGCTATAGAGAGACAGAAGTATCCAGTTGCATGAGACAGAACGGGGCTGACTCAGTAGTAGTTCTACAGAAGAACATCTGTGACCAGGTGTTGGGCTGTGTTGGAGAAACAGTTTGACCTGGTAAGGTTGAATAGGGTGGTAAAAAAATTACAGCTGGTTCCCAGACCAGCAAAGAAAACCAGCCTGTGACACGTCTTTCTCTCCTCTCCCCTGACACCTGGTCTTCCAGTGCTCTGCTGAGTGGGCAGCTTTTCTTTTGATCCCCTGCCTGCTTTGGTTCTGACCCTGGAGCTGGTGACCATGCCTGTAGGTAAGTGTCCCAGCTCAAATCCTCCCAGGCCTGACCCACGTGTGCAGCACAGTGCAGCTGAGAGGGAAAGGGGTCGCAGACCTGAAACCATAGGTGTCATACAAGGAACAAGGGTTCCCCGTCTCTGTTCCTTAAAAAAGCACTGTGTTTAGGGAATGTAAAGAAAAGGCATGAAATAACCTCTCCACTCCATTCAGTGTTTGAAATGGCTAAACATCTAGTTTGGGGCACAATAGAGTCAAGAGCCAGCTGGATGGGGTCCAGGGAGAAGGCAGGAAAAATGATGAAAGACTTGGAAAACATGACCTGGGAAAGAAGATGAAAGAATGGGGATTGTTTAGTCTACAGGGGACAAGGCCAGTAACAGACATGATAGTAGTGTTCAAGTATGTGGAAGGTTTCTACGGGGAGGAGGGGAATAAACTGTACTTGCCTGACTGCTTGGGGTTAGGTCTAAAAGAAATGGGCTCAATATGAAGGTGGCAAGACTTGGGTAAACATTTAAGAAAGCTTTGAAATGATAAGGGTATTTTGGTCCTGCAGTTATTTGCCTTTGAGAAAGCTGCGGAAGCATCATCACTGGAGGTTTTTATAAAACAGACAAACCTCCTACAGGAATATTTTGGGCATTGCTTTGGAAAGGAGGTGGAATGCAGGCTTCTGAAGGTCGTTTCCCAGGAAATAATGATTTTTTTTTTTTTTTAAATTCTGTGAACTTAGGTAATTAGGTAATCTAATAACCCAGCAAATAACTCAAGAGATAGTGGCAATTCATTATTGCGACATACCAGAGGTAAATAGACAGCTGATTTATGCACAAAACCCAATGATGATGATACCCTTCTGCTCTCTGTTCTAGTTTAAAAAAAATCTGAGTAAGCTAATTTTACTGGAGCATTTAAAAAGGCTGTTCCTCTAAATATCTTACTCTATACAGAAGTAGAGGAAGTGATGTTGGTTGACTTTGCTTATTGAAATACTGTGCAAACACTATCAGCACAAGTTATTGATTTGCCATAGTAAAGCCAGCAGTACTCTGTGAGCCACGGGAGTTAAACTGGAGCGAGAAGTTGTGTTTTCAATCTTGATGTCTGTGCACATGTGTGCTTCTTTTATGTAGAGTAGGGAGCAGGCTGAGAAGAACTAAGTCTTAATTACCTCATTGCTATCTATACATGAGTTACTCTCCATTGTTCATTAACTCTCTTGAGAAATGCCATGTGGTGTCCCCATGGATACTTTCCTCCTTTTCTTCTTCACTGGAGGATCCCTTCTATGTTCCTGGAGGTCCCTTGAAGTCTTTTAACTCAATTTCTACTACTGTAGGACAAAAATGTACTTTTCTTTTTGAAACACCATTTCCCCTGTTCTTCTTGCTAGGCATGACAGGGAAGCAGAGGTCTCACGTAGTGCTATGATGCAAGAGAACAAGGTCAGTGATGGAATTACTACGGGACACCCTTAGGAGAGCTCCCCAAGTTGGGAGGGCCAGTTTGCATCCAGGTGAGAGCAGCCAGGCTCCTTGTGTCCTGCTCAGTGGAGCCTCTGATGTGACAGTCCTCAGGGATATTTTGTCACCCTCATCCTGGGCCTAGGAGCACAGGCAGAGGATGGTGCAGGGTCAGCATGGATTTAGCAAGGCTTACGGTAATCCTGGCAGTATCCACACTAACCCCGAGCAGTCAGACATCAGGGTGTGCTTGTGTCCCTGGCCTGGCAGCTCTGGCCTCGCAGTGCTGTGCGTACGCCAAGAGATCTGCTGCTGAGCCACTCCTGGTGCTCCTGAGAGAGTCTTGAGCACTCAAGAATTGCTGCTCACTACCTCTTTGCAAGAGCTTCCTCCTCCTAGTCTGCTGCTCTGCAGGTCTGTGTCCCGATCGAGCGTGGTAACAAAATGAGGGCGCGTATTCACACGTGCACATATGTGCATATATTTTAGCCTCTTGCCTTTTTAAATATGGAATAGTAGTGTGCACTTGTCTCTGTCCCAGTGTATCTGCTTTGCATCAGAAAACTAACGTTCTTCATGATCTTGAGTGCCCCATCTCATAAGAAATAAATCAGCACTGCTCTCCCTATGGAGGTTCTTCAAGGGATTTAAATTGCTGATTTCAGTTGTGACTAAAATCAGCTATCAGAACTTTGGAGAAGTCATCAGTTTCTAAATCTTGCTTTGCATTTATTCTTTTTAGTTTTTGTCCTTAAAGAAGAGAATGCTTTCAGTACTTGAAATAATTTAATATATTATTTTTTTAACTTGTACTACCTTGTATTTCTACAGATGTTCTACCACTAATCTGCTCCAATGTAGATTTCTGTTGGCCTCTAATTTTTCTGCGTTTTTTTGAAATCAGTGGTGTACTTTCTGTTCATTGTTGACTAGATTAGATTTTTTTCATGTGACTTGTACCAGGCTATATTCACATTAAAATAAATGTTCAGCAGAAATGCCCAAAAAGGAGATTCTGAAACATTGCTGTCATGCAACTAAATGCTTCCTTAAAATAGGAGCTGAAAAATAGAAGGGAAGAAGAGAAAAAAATTCAACTTGTTTTGCATTAAAATTAAGCAATTTTTTAAAGGAACAGTTAATTGTACTTATTAAGTCAAATTTGGTTTTTTGGTCACAGTATCTTAAGAGTTTTGGGAATCATAGATCTTTAACTCTTGCATATCACCTCTATTAAGAAATTATTTAAACTCCTATTTCCTTATATCTACAACTTCCAGTTTCTTTCTTTTGTTTGAAGCAGCTATATAATTCAGCCTTCTAAATGCACTGATATGACAGATACCCTCTCTAGCCTGGCAGAAGACTCTGCTGCTGCAAGTGGCTGCAGGCTGTCCAGGAGGCCTGGTTTAAGAAGTGTAGTCAGTAACCGATAGCAGTTTTGAGGTTTGATTTTCTTTGTGACTTCAGCAGGAAACACAGCTTTCTCTAAATGTTGCTCAAACAACAACACTGAATTTGAACAGTTTCAATAGATACAGCATTTGAATTTAATATACATTGTCATAACCTAGTTTAGAATATGTCTCAATTTACATACAGAAGTGCATAAGAAAGAAATCATGTCTATATTAGCCTGTGTGCAGGAGGTGGTGACCCATCTCCACTTTGCCCAGAGCGGGAGGAGAGGATTGTGTAGCAGACTGAGGAGAGGAACAGAGCTTGATGCTCTGCTGTTATGTTCGCAGTCACATTCTTGGATCTTGCAAAAGTGACTCTGTCTTTTGGATTCATCCAGCCGTAAATGAGGAACTGAGACTGAGGACTGTTGGGAGATTTTAGGAATAAAGTTGTTAATTTTGTTTTCTGATACGCAACATAATCTCTTCCAGGAAAAGGCAGTGATGGCTGTTGGTCCCATGGGTGGCAGCAAGCTCAAGGCACATATGGATCAAGTGTGATAACACTGATCGCTTGTGGAGTCTGGCAGTTTTCTTCTTGGAGAGCTTTGCAAACATGAGCTGGAAGGAAAGATACTGGAAAAACTAATTTTCTTTCTCGAGCGTGTATAGAAAAGCCAGTTCTTGGAAACTGGGGAAGGAATCAGTGATGTGGTGCTGAGCTAAATCTTCAGAGATGGGCATGGGTGGAGTGCCCCTCTTCCATCTCCCTTAGCCATGACTTTGGCTGTGCACTTCCCAGCATTGCTTTTGGTCAGAGTTCATTCATGGGAAGAAGTTGCTGCTCCTGGCATGTACCGTGCTGGTTAACTCTTAGCATCCATCATAAGCTCTGTGCTCTCTCACTTTTACCTTTCCCTTCTCTCCTAGCATGATGTCCATCCTCAGCTGCCCCTGATGCAGGGTGTCACCCTTGCCTAACTGTATCTTGGAGCTCAGCTTAGAAGGATGAGTGCGTCTGATGGGTCCTTTTGAAAGCTGATGCTCAGAAGTGTGTGTATTGCCAGGGGCTGTGGCTAAGAGATGAGGGACCTTTTTGCAGAACTATCAGTCACGGTTTGTCATCCATTTGTCACTATTCTGCAGCAGCTGCACTGGGGGCCTGAGAGCCCTGTGTGGGAGTTATGTAGGTGCAGCACTGTCTCCAGGCTGAGGTCAAGGTCAGACTCATTGAGTCTGCATCTGAGTTCTGATCAGTTTGTCACTAACTGTGTGACAGTCATACAGGTCAGTCGACACTGTATGTCCACATGCAAATTGCACAGTGATTTCAGGAATCGTCTGCAGAAGAAATAGAAGCACTTTCATCATAAGTTTCAAGGAAAATCAGTAAGTGTGAAACCCGGCAGTAAAGTGAGCACAAAGGTGTTTCTGCATGGCCAAACACCCTTCAAGGGATAATGGAAAGATTAGCCTGGGATAAAAATTGTGCATCAGGTTCCATGATTCCTGTGTACTTATCTTTCGGGGTTTTGTTTTGTTGCTTTGTTTTGTTTTTAACAGCTTGCTAGTGGATGCTATAATCAGGAGTATGTTTGTTTGTAGACTTACAAGGGGTAGGCAAACACAGCAATTTGTGGTTGCAGACTGATTCACTGGCTGCTACAGCCAGGGAATGGTGGGCAGGGCAGGGTGGATTCCAGGAGCACAGACACTTCACTGCAGGCAGCTGAGGGGGATCTTCTGTGAGTGAGTAACTAAAGGACTTCCACTGCACACAGGTCAGAAGATATCAGCTAATGAAGCCTCTAAGATAAGATTTAAACTGACAGGAAATGAAAACTAACTTTTACTGTTTTTCATACAGGCTGACCTCCCCCTTCACTAATATTCCTGATGACTGTAGGGGAGCAGTTCCTCTTCCTATTTTTTGGAATATATACACTTGGGTTAGAAAAGTGCATGATCAAAGTGCAGAGCCAAGCTCTGTTGTCTTTGGGGCTGCGATGAGCCTCGGCTCTCAGTCCAGACTTTTAGACAAGTCCGTGCTGTCATTATCTCCATAAAGCTGCGTTTGAAAGCAAGGACTTGTGTAAAGAAGGAAAGTAGAACACTTTCCTGTCTCTCTGTGTGCCTGTAATTTGTTACAACAGATCTGTTGCGGAGCAGAGTGTGTTAGGCTTAGCAACTGCTCTTCCTTGGCATACCTGTCCAATTTTGAAATCTATAAATAAGGATGTTTGGAGCAGGAGGAATAGTCACACCTACTAATTCCATTGAAATGCTTGGACATAACATGCTTTTTTTGGCAGGACAGATTGGGTAAAACAAACTCTATCTCTTTTTCTAAATATATTGCTAAAATACAGGGACTATCCCAAATAAAACAGCTGGTGTGTCTACGTGGCTAAAGCAGATTTCCTCAGATGTATGCTAGTCATGCTATGAGCTGCTCTAAAAGAAAATTAGACAAGTCATGTTTCATCCCCTTCAGCTACAGACCTTTGCCAAAGTTTGTTTCTTAGAAATTAGATGAACCTGATGAAGAAGGATCTTGTGTCTAAAAATAGAGCATTTTACTTTCCATCTTGCCCCTTACAGGCAGGGTGTAATTTTACCTCATCCAAGAAGTGAGATGAAAGGTGATTTGAGCTTTGCCTTATGTCTGTATCCTCATTTGAGCTTGTGACGGAGGACCTTCATCTTTCCTGACCAGGTTCAGAAGTGGAGGGACCCTGACAGTGAGGAAGCACCACTGCAGGTTGTTTATGTGGCCAGGGCAGCATTTGCATTTTGCAGGTAATGTGGCCTTGCATGTATGGCTTCTGCTACCCAAGAACATGGGGCTGAACATTCTGCTCTTGTAGAAAAACAGGGTTTGCAACCCTGGGGAAAGAAAAAAAAAAANAAGCCTGAGTTTTGCAAAGCCACCTGAGCTGCAGGTCCACTGGAGTGTAGCTCTGCAAGCAGCCCCAGCCGCCCTTTCGGCTTCGTGAGACGCGTACGAGCTGTCCAGCTGCAGCTGCCTCCGGGCTCTGCAGGTGCACGCAGGAGCCAGAACGGGCCTGGGGAGGGGGGGGACACTGCAGCCGCCTGCCCTCGGCACCCACCAGGAAAGCAGTCTGACTAGCAGGAACGGAAAAGCTGGCTGACGGCCAGGTGGAATGCCATGATCCCAGCGACAGCTTCCTTCCCCTCTTCTCTTCCTCCCCACCCCGCCGCCTGAGTGGTTTGGAGGGTGGTGTCCCAGGCTCTCCTCAGGCTGTGTGAGTGCTGGGGAGGTGCTGTTGCTTTGCTTTCTCTGCTTGTTTTTTTGCATGTGGATCTGCCGGCAGCTGTTTGCCTGCTGCTTTTCTAACCGTGCGTGGCGTTCTTTGATTCACAGGATCGCAAGTGTACGAGCCAGCGTGTGGCAGCTTGGCACGACCGTTTCATTACAGCAAAGAAGGCCTGTGTCCTGCAGGGTTGTTTTAGTAAAGACACGTCCCATCTGCTGCTTCTTATCACCCTTTTTATCTGTGCTGCTGACTCATGCAGTGTGGTCTGCTCAGCTCTCCATTGCAGTCACATCACACTTTGAGTTACCTTTACTATGACTCATGTTTGCTTTTTCACTTGGCAAGTGTTAAGCTAAAAACAGCCCAGTCTTGTCCCTCTCATGTGTTGTGTCCTTTTTCTACCCTTTACCTCCAAGTCTTTTCTAAACTCTGTCACAATCTTTTCCTTCCCCTCAAGTAAAATATTTGTACGTAAGTTTTAGGCTGTGTAATTTTGTCTTTCATAGCATCTCTGTACTGTGCACCTCAGGCTAGTGATATTGCCAGTCTGTGCTAAAATATGATCGTTCCTCTAAGTTGCCACCTAAGGTATGTTTAATGGAGAATATTTTTTTGTTTCCTCTGTTCAAACACATCTGTGTTTATTAATGTTATGGTGTGAAATTTTGTATTAGGACATCTTTGTATTTTGATACATAGTATATGCACATGGATCCAAAACCTTTTGACTTCAAATTTTGTGTGCACTTTTAAGCCTATGTGTTGAGCTTTTGAGACCATAGCTTGAAACCACTTGTGCTGAGGTTGCTCCTTGCTTGCTTTTGGCCTATACTTTCAGAGCCAGCTTCCAGACCAAGGTGTGTATCCTGTGTGGGAATTGGTAACTCGTTTCACCAAGCTTGAAATCCCCACTTAAAGTGCTAGTGCATTGTTTCCAGGCTAAAGTGAATGACCGAGTGGTACTACTGAAGGCTTGGTATTTCTTTTCTTCAGTTGAGGTGAATTTTGCAAGTGATTTCTTTGTGGACAGATATGTGTGCATTTGGCCCTTTTCAGTGCTGAGATCTCTGAATCTTTCTCAAAGGAGACCCTGGTGCGTGTTTCACTGAGGACAGATGATTGGCACAGGTTGCTGTACAGTTTAATTGATTCTAAGTTCTGTATCTTACTGTACTGAGTACTTGGTCATGCCAAACTTCTGCCAAAACTGACTGTCTGGTTAAGGTCTGTTTGCCCTGAATAAACCTTGAAGAGTTGTGCTTTTATAGTGCTGTTGTGATAACTACTTGGATATCATAAAAATTGGCTTAGAAATGAAGGAGAGAAATTCTTGGAAGAAGTTTTAGAACAGGAAGGGAGGGTAATGCAAGACTTTTTATTTAAAAGAAAAGCAGTTATCCTCATATTCTTCCAGCAAACAGCAGGCAGGTTTAGATTGCTGTGCCAGATTTTCTTTTCTAGGAACAAAGTTAGACTTCTTTTTTACATCAGGGTGCATGCAACAGATGAGAACACGTCTGTCTCTTTTAGACTTGTGTATAGAAAACACTTTTCAGTGTTAAACAGGTAACACTTGTTTTAGAGCTGCTTAAAACTATTGCAAAGGCAAAGTGATTTATCTGTGCCCGTGGACATAGCCTTTGAAGCAGCATCACCTGATCAAGCAGACTCTAGTCCTGTTTCAGCCCTCCGAGACTGGAGAAAAGTCCTTTCAGTAACCAATCTGCAGGGTTAGAGACTTGGTAGCTCCTTCCTGCAGAAGGCACCAGACCACGTTTCAACATTTCTTTTGGTGTGTGTGCTAAACAATGCCTTGGATAGACTGGGGCCTTTGCTGCTAGTGATTTAGCTTGAAAATACCAGGGAATATGTGGTAAGTTCAGGAGCTTTACCTTTCTAAAGCTCGTGGGATGGCCAGCTTCTGTCTCTGGGCAGGTATGTTATGTCCTGTCCAGTTCCCATCTCTCCTTCCTGTTTAGCTTGAGAGCCTCATGATTTTATGAATTTGCTGTTGCTGCATGTCCCTGCGTGCAGTGTGTTGCCAAGCTCTGTTGCTCCCTGGTGTAAATAAATGGGACTAATGATGATCACAAGCAAAAATATTCCATTGTTTCTGAGAAGCATCTTTTTCTCTTGTAAGCCTAAACTAATACAGTCCATAACTCCAAGCCACGAATGTAGGGCCCTCCTGCTCAGCATGTGGTATCTGTCTAGGAGACAGGCATTGCTCATTGGGGTCCTTGACCCTTGGAGATTTTGCTTTTCCAAGCCCATGACCATGATTATATATATACATGGTGCTGTCCCTGACCTGCTGCTGATGGTGCTAAGGTATGTCATGGCTGCACAATGTGGAGCAAAGGAAATCAGTGCTTATGGACAGGTGTTATTGTACCTCACAGACATAGGCTGCACCCTTGGGAAGATGGTGGCATTTTCTGTTTTCACCTGTGGCATGAGGGGGAAAGTGTGGGTCTTCAGGTGGCCAGTGCTGAGCCCTCCTGCTCGCCACTGCAGGGTGGCTTTCCCTCAGCAGGAGCCAAGGCAGTGGTTCCTGCCTCGGGACAGGCTTAGGTTCACTTTGCGGCTCGTTTTACCCATGTGCAAAATAGATGTGTAATGATACCTGCCTTTGATGTGGAATCCAGTCTTAATTAATTAATTAATTGGTGTTCCCTAAATGCCTTGAGATCTGAGAATCACTGCATATGCTCCAGAACAGCAACAACACTTGGAGGTTGGAGAACCATTTTTGCTCCCATTACAAGGTTTCTCAAAAGGAGAAACTCCAGCTCTTCCTTCTCCGCCTCCTCTCCCATTTTTTTTCTGGATGAAGTGATACTGTGCTGTGCATTAATTGTAAGGTTTGCTCCTTCTGACTTCTGCCTAAGTAAATAAATAAATAAATAAACTGATGTGCTTAATGCAGTCAGCACGTAGGGTGCTTGCCAAAGAATTTCTCAAAGCAGCAGAGCTGGGTTGCCAAATGTCATGTCTTTTATATAAAGCATTCTTCAGGAAGCAAAGTTGCACAGGGGAAAAAAAAAGAGAAGAAAACGTTATAAAAACTCTTACTGCTGTAAGAAACATTGTCTTCCCCCACAGGGAGAATGTCTGGGCCATGTCATGGTGGGATCAAGGGATCCTATTTTTGTTTCCTCTCCAAGGCCCCTTTCTCATCTTTTTTCTGTGCTCCCCCTCCCAAAGAGTAGCTCTTTACTGTGCTGGCTGGGGGAAGTGGATTTCAATTAGCATTCAAAAGCAGGGTTAGGCGATGGTCAGCTTACATGTGGATTTTGCCAGTGGATTTTGGGTGGAGAAGAGGTTGTTTAAACAATGTCACTGTCAGAATATTTATTAGTCTAATGTGATTAATGACTGAAGAAAGCCAACGGAAATTTTTAAAATATATTTATTTCAGGGAGTGTGGGGGAGGTAACAAAACTTCAGCATCAAAACATAAGGCTGTACGTTGTAAGTGCATGCAAATCTGTTTTTACTGAGAAAGCTTATATGTATCATTGATTGGTTTAGTTGTGTCTGTGTTTAGGAGATTGTGCCAGCTCAGCCAGCATGAGCTGCAGTGGTTTGACCCCGGGTTTTCCCTGACAGGTGGAGTTTGCCATGGGATCTACTGTGTTCAGACCCCTCTTGTACTGCAACCCACAACTTGCTGTGGGCTTGTGGGAGTCAAAGGTGCCCTGGGGTGAGGCAGCATATGCTGTGTTTCTCCAGGAGCAAAGGATGCCGGAGGGTGTGTGAGTGGAGTGGGTGACGAGCTAGCTCGGGCATTTTGGGGGTCAGCATTGAGTCCCATGGGCTGCAGGCTGGGCATGGGTGTTCTGGGTAGCTGGGCTGAGCAGGGAGCAGGATTTTGCCCAGTTTCAGGGCCCTGTAGGGGTCCCAGACAGCAATTGACTGCTGCTGCTCAGCTCACCCGGCTGCTTTTTGGTAAGGATGTTGGAGGATGACTTTTGGAAATCACGTTGTGTAGGCTCATAGAATTGCTTCTGCTTATTTGTCTACTCCCAGTTCCTATCTCTGGGCGGTTCTTACAACTCCAGAGGCCAATATTTTTTCCTCTAAATTAAAGCTTTGTTGTGGCAACGTGTTGTCTGTAAAGTGTCTGCAGGCCCTCCATTGCTCTCAGTGTTGTGCAGTAACTGGTTGACTTTTTAAGCCTGGCGTGGATTTGCAATGTAAATGTGGTCCACTGAATTGGTATCAATAACAGAATGTTGGAGCTGTACTGAGGTTTACAAAACAGGGTTGAAATTGATTTTCTGAACTTCAGCCCTCTGCAGTGTTTTATCTCACAGGACTATTTTATCTGGTAGCATAATGTGTGATCGTTTAGGCAGCAGTGCAGCCTCACAACTCAGTTTTCCCATGTTAGAGCTGCAAAGGACTGAATGCAAATTTAAACTATATATACTACTGTTTCCATCCGTATCTGTCACAACTCTTTGAACTTCCATCAGGGTTACTGCATGGCACCGCAGAATAATTAACACAGTATGCATTAGCAGTATGTTCATTTGTCCTATATTTTGTCAGGAACAAATCAGCGCCAATAGTCGGAGAAGCAGCAAGAGCTTCTGCTTTTGGATTCTTAATGCCTGTATTGCAACAATGCAGTAAGTTAATGGTAATGAGTCTTTTTCAGTTAGTTACGTAATTTTAAAATGTTGTGAAAAGATCCTCCTTCTTCTTCCTTTTTCCAGGAGGCAGATTGAAATTCTGTGTGATGAAAAATCCACATCTCTGGGTATGGTGTCAGTAGGGAAGTCCTCACCACACAGTTGTGACGGGTGCTGGTGTTTCTTCTGAGATGTGCTGTGTCAGGGACTCTTTCAATTGTACTTTTTCTTCTTGTAATTACACAGTTCTGCAGTCCTGCTTCTCTCCATGAGTTCCAAGCACTGAATTTTTCACTGCCTCTGAGTCCTCAGCCATGTGTCTTGTGTGCTGTGTGTTGATCTAACAATGAGGGAAAGAAGAACAATTAATAGGATAGTGTTCAGATTTTACAGATTTTTTACAAATACCTTTAAATTTAGAGTACAAGTGTAACAGAATTCCCAAATAGGAGAAAAGAAGTCTGAGCAACAATTATTATATTTGTTCGTATGACTACTGGAGAAAGAATGTAAATTAATATGGTATGTATTATATAAGCATAATTTTAGATTAATTTCTGGGTTGATAAGTTATATAGTCTTCTGAATATATGAAAGTGAAAATGATGTTTGCATGAAGAAAGAGAACATGATAGGTAACCCTTCCATTTATACTTGGGCACAGATGGGATACGGTGATGAGAATGGGAACAGCCTGCATTGGTTGGAGTTATAGTGACCTAAGTTTGCCATGTGCCCTTCCCTCCCACATTCCCTCTAGTGTTTTTTTTTTTTTTTGTTTTTTTTCTTTTTCATCCAGGAATCATTTATCTTCTCTGTTTTTTTGGGTTTTTTTTACATTGTCAATATATCAGTGTTTTTTTCAGGAGAGGTCTTTGATTTTGCAGCTGACATTTATTTACAGGGTCACCTTTTAGTCCCTCTATTGGATTGCCATTCCTTGTGAGCAATGTTTCATGAGCAACGTAACCTACTGTCAAGAGATTCTCTTTCTCTGAGTGCACAGTAAGAGGCAGATGGAGGCATGCTTTGGGCATTATGTTAACACTTTTGTGGGAGCTTATATTGTTCTTTGAGACATAATAAGCCTCCAAGATCACACTAGGCCAAAGGGTTTCTAGCAGGGTACTGCTGTTGCTGAAGCCTGTAGCTCCATTTGTGTGGCTGATTTTTGAATGGTCGGCTTTCAGCAACATAATTCAGGGAAGATATCTCTGCACATGGTAAGGGAGGTTTTGGAATAGCTTTTAAAATGTCCCTTCCAACCCAAACCATTCTGTGATTCTGTCGATCTCTGACAAGCTTTTGCTTCTATTTTTCTCCAGTGCAATGATCATCTTTGCATATTCTCAGCAGTTACTCCTTTACTACTAGGAGCAGAGGGTACTGTGTCTTTGAATGTTTTGACACTCACTGCTTTAGTTCTTGACTCACAACTTACGTAAGTCTCTTGAGTAGGTTTCAGGTTGCTATTTAGAGGTGATGATATGCTTCTTGTGGAGAAAGCATGGAGGCAAGAAGCTTTAGACAATTGTCTTGCTTTCCTTGTCCTCTTTTCACGATTTTTGGTACTTGTTTTGGTTTGTGTGAATAGTCCGGGAAGGCAAAAAGGGACAAAATAGGTTTGTGGAAAACATGTGTCCTTAAAATAAGATGTATGTACTTAAATATTCAGATTTTAAATTTTGCTGGTTATCAAAGAGATTAAAAGAGAATGGAAAAATTAGTGGGCTTCTCTGGGTGAGTGGCCCCTTGAATATGAGAACATTGCTATTAAGGCGCTCAAATATGAGTATAGAAAATATAAGTTCAGGTATTCAGGTTTGAACACTTTACCATTATAAAAATGGGAAGTGGAAAGAGGAAGAGTTGGAAGGAACAAACAATACGGTGACTTATGGGGAAGCATCAGATATTCAAAAACTGTTAGTCTAAGCTTAAGCATTTTAAACTTTTAAAAATCAACTTTCTCCACCAATTTATTTGACTTTTTTCATAATCTTCAAATTTCCCATCCTTTACTTGGGTTTTTTTTGTTTTGTTTTTGTTTTTTGTTTGTTTGTTTGTTTTTGGTTTTTTTTTGGTTTTTTTTAATAGCTCTCCAAACTAGAAACCTAAGTGAAGAGGGGTGGGGAGAGAGAGAGTAAGAGACAGTGAGCATGATTTATGAGTCTCACATTATCAAGAATGTGGTGGGAGGGAGGGGGGATAAGATAAATCTGTGAATAATACCATGCAAAGAAGTTCAGAACGTGGTACCACTCCAGGCCGTGAATGATCCTGTGAAATTTCATGCTTTGTTTGTGAAAGATGGTCAGAAAGTTATTTTCTTCTTGTCTCTGAAAGAAAGCTGGCTCCAGACGTTCTTGAAATCCTGTGGGATTTGCTAAAAATCATGGGAATTGGTAGCAAAAGTCAGGGTGAATATAACAGTTAACTCCACATAGATGATTATTTTGGCTCTTAGCCTTCATACTTTAAACCTTATTTGCATTAAAATGCTTGTTCTTAGACTTGTAAAATGTCTTTTGAGTCCTCATAAGATTTCTTGAAATTATCTGCAGGGGAGATATTAGGACCATTTTCTTCATGAAAATTTTTGAGACCCTTTACAATGTATAAACTGTGTATGTATACATATATATTTTCATCATGAAATTTCTCATCATGAGCATTTAGTTGTGCTCAGTAACTTTCTTGCCAGATAGGAATGTGGATTTGAGATATACTGTGACTTCAACCTGATATTTTATGCCTGTTGCGCACCTGTAAAATACTTGTTTGGCTTCTGAGTGAAATGCCATGTATGGTTGTAGGAGGACATATATTCCAGAATTTTAAGGATTCTGTAACATAAAACCTAAACTTCAGCATTTAGTTTCTTACTGTTTGCTGTAAGAAAGAGGCATTGCCCTGTGGTACTAGAACAACTTTGAGTTTTTTCATAGTAGTAGTGATCTTTGCTTGCCTTGCTACAAATACGCTGACTGGGCTTTTGAGGGATGAGATTTACTGCTTACTTTAGCAAGTTCTGCAAACAATATCTGACTTAATAATTTTATTTTCTGCTTGTAATTACATATCCTTTTTTTCTTTCTTTTTTTTGGTAATGCCTTCAGAACTTCTCAGTTCATTATAAACTCTCAGATCATAATTTTAGGAATAATGTGTATCCTGACTGGTCATAACGAGGCTGAAATTCCATCTTGGGCTTCTGGTGTCATCACAGAACTGGGATGAAATTACAGCTTTAATTTATGTACTATGGGGGATACATTATTTATTACTGTGCATTAGAAAATGATTAATCTCTGCTTGTGTTGCAAGGCTACCCTACTGCTCCGAGTCCCCAGGAAGTGCTGAGACATTGTAGAACTTCTTGTGCGGATTACATACGGTTTTATGAAGCTGCCAGAAAGAACATTGCATTATTCAAAAGCTGTTAGAGGTGATGAAAATTTAGGAAGCTACTGTGGGTTTTTTCCTAACTAGTAGGATTCTTACAGGACTTTTGTTTACTAAACCTGAGCATTTCCTTACCTTTAGTTGCTTTCAAGTGTTTTGTTTCACATAAAGCTATGATGAGATAACTGGGTTGAGGAGCACTGTGTTTTGGGGACCCTTGTTCATCAAAGCACTTTAACTGTAGTCAGAGGAATTTTAACTGTAGTCACTTTCCTCTACTGAAGGTAATGGAAATCAATCATGTGCTTCATTGGTCTGCTGAGTCTGTTCTTTAATTTCTTTAATTACTTCTTTGGTTGTTAATAAAACCAATTTTCTTCCTTTTCCTCCACTTCCTCAAATTGTGTTGTGTGTATGTGTGCGTGCATATGCATGTGTCCATGAATTCATTGAAACTGCAGTGGAGCAACATGAGCTAATGGAAAACTGTCATAAAATTAGCTGATTCGTCCATATTTTATTTCAATGACTTTTTGAAAATGTTTTAATGTTCGTATAACATTCCATTTTATAAGCATTTTCAATACTAGGAAAGTCAGTAATCAAGTTCTGGTATGTAATAATCAGTACTGTGTAACTCGTTGTAATGTCCCCAGCTATGGCTGTGATGAGTTTGAGTCACAGCACTCCTTCACAGCTAGTTTTCATTGGAGTTTAGCCTTTTTACATTAGCTGAGAATTTGATTGGGTTTTTTTTCCAGCCTGTGGACATGTGTTTGTACAGACCTAGTAGCAGCCACTACACTGTACAGTTGTTACCAAGTAACATAACTCATCTGCCACTTCATGAAAAGAATTTGGTATCTGGGGGAGGTGATTGGAATTTTGCATTTGTGATGCTGTGCCGTGGTTTGGAGGAGAGGAAAAAAACCCCAGCAAAACAAACCAACAACAAAATCTAACACGCTATCTCCCTCCCTCTCCCCCCCGCCCTCCCCCCCAAAAAAACCAACAAAACAACCCAAAA
>VWZN01017017.1:750099-850326 GCA_013396955.1 Regulus satrapa
TTTTTTTTTTTTAATTTTTAACAATGCACCAGTTACTGAAAGCAGGTTGCTGTCTATTTCAGCCTGTTTGAAAGAAAGTTGCACAGTTGGTTTCCTTGCAAATGTCACTGGTCCTGCGGAGGCTGGCTGAAGGGTTACTTTCATTTTCTCCAGGACTGTGGTGACAGGAACGTTATGTGGTGGTACAGTTACTAGCTGTAGATACCAAAGAGACACCCTAGGTGTAAAATCAAGGAATTGTTGGAAAAGACAATATAATGTTAAAATTGACACAGGCTGTTGCTAGAAAATGAAATTGTTGAGTGCTATCTTTGTCATTACAAACATATGCAGGCTGGAAGCAGTTTTGTCCGAGGTATGAATAAATGTTGGAGAGATTAGACTGCACTGCAGCACACATATTAATAGTATATGTGTATGTATGGAAAGGGGTACAGTATCCAAAATAAATTAGGCTGTGAATATTTTTTCTGGTTATAAACTCAGTTCACCAAGAATAATAAGACATATGTAGCCATATGCAACATTGTGAATGTTCCATAAACTTAGCTTTGTTTCTAATGATATCTGTCTTATATTATGAATAATGGAAAGGAAAAATAGCTTGTTTTGATCCTCCAGGGAAAAAAACCATTTCATTATCTCACCTTTCCTCAAAAACCCCAGATATGTACTTGTCCTCTGTCATTTGAAGCAGATTTGAATCTGTTATCTGTGCTTTTCCTGTCTTGCATAGGAACAAAATGTTGTCCTACTTTCTGTAATTGGAATTTAGTAAATCACAAATAAGTTACAGTAGTAAACTGAATGTGTTAAAGAAATGGAACGGAGCACAGATTACAATTTAATTTCCCAAAAGATAGGCCTAATATTATTCATAAGCAGAATGCAGTTCACAGTAAGTACAAGTAAAGCTGGTTTCAAACCAGCCTAACTAAAATAAACCTCCCTGGTCAGGTTTATTTTATGCTTTATTTTGTTACTGATGAATGTTACAGAATTGGCACTGCAGTTCTGAGTTTTAACATCAGATCCGTTGGTGTATCTTTCTTGCCAGTTCAACATCATTTTTCTCAAGTCAAGATGAATATTTTAGTTTGTTTTCCTTGTGGAGTACACTTGTCTTTGTATCTCCCCAAGTCTCTGCAGTGGAGTCCACTGGCCAGCTGAATTTAACAAGCAGGTTGAGCTCTGAGCAATTTTGTGGAAGAAAGATTTGGGTATAGAGCAATAACAGAAATGGGTGACCTTTCTGAAGGAAAGGCTCGGCTATGTTATCTCAGATGTGAGAGTGCAATGGGGTGAGCCATTGCTCAGGGTTAGCTTTGCTCAGAGTGTGCATCTCACTGTCCATGGGGTCACGTAGAGGCAAAGCCACAGGGAACCAGCCTTCATGGACGTCACTGCATATGGACTACTCGGTCTTTTTACGAGGAAGAATGTGCCACATCCTTTTACTTCTCCCACACTTTATTGGTAAATGTTGGATTTTCAGTATTCAGCTTACTCTAAACTAACAGCACCTTCACTCATTTCACAAATTCTGTATGAGTCAAGTGGAGCCCAGGACAGATGGACAAGGTGCTGTGACCGGGGCTGTGTGACAGATGGAACCATGGCACTGGTCTCTGCAGCTGAGCCCAACCCACTTTTTCTGTCCTGTGCACAGAGACACCAGTGAATGCAGTTTAAACACAGAGACCACTTACTAAAGGTCCCAGACTTTCTCAGACAGCTCTCAAAAATGCAGGACAAGGAGTTAGGCTTAAAGCTGTGCTGTTAAAAATTAACCATATTAGGAACCATCTCCCTGGTTTAATACACAGAAACAACGACCTTTGCAGGAAACTAACACAGATCCACAATGCTTTGGAGGGAAAGGACGAACATGGTAGCAGTTGTGACAGGGCCACGCTTCCCCTACTGACTTTGCCTTTTCATTCATGAAAATGGACAGTGGTGGTGGAGTTGAGACTGTGGATTTTACACACGCTTCCTCTGTGCTTGGGCTTCCTGCTTGCAGTGACCTTAGAGTCGTCTCCTGCATGGAAGGCATGTGAAGGGAGAGAGAAATTTTCAAGAAGGATTTGAGTACTAGGGGAGAATTTCATTTGGCCTCAGCCAGGTCCTCAGCACAATGGTCAGTGTCACTCTTGCTCACAGAATTGACTGTCAGGGCCAGAGCAGTTTAACAAAAGTTGAACATATGGATCAGTGAGGTTTAGTTGGTTTCCTGCACCTGGAAGGCAAGGAGTTTCTATCACATGGAATTTCTTAGCAACTTGCAGTGAAACTCTAGAGTGTTACGCCTTTGCTACTGCTAGGGATAAAGAGCTTAGGAGGAAAAGAAACAGGTGTGGGGGATTGTGTACAGGTGCCTTTTAGCCAGTGGCCTGAACACCTCTACAGACTCAGCAGCAGAAGGTGGCAAAAACTAAAGCTCGACATCGTGTCATAGAAATCTTGGTCTTTCATGCACTGAAAAAAGATGTGATGGCTGTCTTATTAATTGAATTAGTTATGATAAGTGTAAAGATTTTGAGGGTCTGTTTAATGACATTTTCAAAGAGAACAGAAGATCTGCTGTGAGGATAAAATACCAGAGGACATTTGACATAAGCTCAGATGGCAAAATAAGGACTGCTGCTTAAAATTTTCTGCTTGCAATTTTTACAACTAATGCCTAAATTTTTATTATTATGCCTAATGTTTATTATCTTTCATGAGGTTTAATGGTGGAAAGGTAGTACTTTTTTCAGTCTTTAAACCAGTTTGAGGTTTTAACTTCTCTAATCTTCACTATTTTGGTGCAAGATGAAGAGAAAATATTCAGTTTGTTTTGCTTTTTCTCCTCTCTGTTTTTTACTATTTTGGTGTAGGACAAAGAGAAAAAATACTTTAAAGAGTAGAAGAGCTCATCGTAAAACTACAGAAATTAGGTTAACTATTGCAGCCGAAATGACTTTGATCTATTCTTTACATTATTCCCTTCAAGATGCTCTCGCTGCTTGTCAGTATTACACTGTTGCAATATTAGAGTAGAATATAATAACGTCTTTTTATCTGGTGGCATAAAAATGAATGACAGCAGAATATTTGATTTTTATGATTATGCCTACATTAAAAAGTGGTGTGGACTGACTGGAGAGAGTGTCTGTGAAAACTGTGCTGGGATGCTGAGGCATGCACCAGGCATGTTTTGGGGTTGCTTTTACTTCCGAGCCGTCTGGTGCTGCTGGCTGCTCACTCTGGGGAACATGATGCTTCTAGTTAATTCCTGCCAAGAGGGATTTGCTCATGTGCTGCAGGCCCACCCCACAGTACAACTGAAAGCCCAGGCAGGATGGATTAGCTGGACACTTGCTTCAAAGGCTGCCTGCCTGATCTAACAAAAGCACAAGGTAGCTTTAGCCTGTAGGGATCTAGTGGGATGAAGGCATGGAAAGAAAGGCATATTTTAGTGATCTAATTGTGAATAGTTGTGCCAGTTGGTGAAAAGGGTTTAATAAGTTTTCTTTCTTTTTATCCTTTCTTCCCTTTTCTTTGTAATTATTACTGAAAGGGGAAGGTTGATGTGAGTAGGCTTCTGAGAAGGAAGGCTACTTGGAGAAGTTAGAAAGAAGAAATCTTCTACTGAAAGGATTGTAACTTCTTTAAGGAGCTTATACAATGCCAAGTGCACATTAGATACTTAACCAGTAATGACCCTCGTCTAGTGGCTGGTACTTGACCTGCTGATGTGAGCATGTGCTCACGTGGGGATAGGGCTTGTAACCTTCAGTCACAGAGGGTGCTGCTTAGACAGACACTGCACTCAGCTGAGGCTCTGGGCTGTCCCTAGACACTGGCTGGGCATCCTTTATTTAAAGCTGTACAGCCTCTTTTTGGTGTGTGTCCTGAGGCAGGGAAGGCATGGGAAAGTGTAATGTTGTATTATTGCTAGCATGACTTGGAAAAATACATGATGTTATCTGAGACAGTAGGTGTGAGAGCTGGTCTGGTAGATGTGACAGTCCTGCTTTTTGGATCTGACAGCTGGCAGCCCAGGGAGCATAGAGCTAAACCTGGTATTTGCTGAAATGCTCATGTTATGGCTTGTGCTTAAGGAAAGGAAGTAGAAGTAGAGGTGACAGAAGTAGGAGTACAGTGTTTCAGGATTTGTTTTTTTGGTTTTTTTGTTTTTTTTGGGTTTTTTTACGAAAAACATGTTTGGAAGTAAACTTACAAAAAAGCTTTGTCTTTTTTGTTTTTCTGTCTCTTCTTTATTAAAAATGTAGGTTTGACTACAAAAGAACCCCAGCCAATCTTTGCAGCCAACCAACTCACTGAATCCAGGCATAGGACAACATTTCTTCCTCTGCCTGGAAGATTTTTGTTTCTGGCATAGACCTGCTACTCTCAAAAAGTAAGACCAAACCACAGTGGTGCTGAGCTGGCTGTGGCTTAGTCAAATTTCTGTTCTATAAACAGCTTATGGTAAGGCCTCCAAAATTTCCTGCAATGAAGGTCAGTCATCACAGGTTTCTTCTGAAGTGCCCTGAATGTGCCCTGTGCTCTCTGTCACTGGCGATACGTGATTGTATAAGGAATGTTGATTGTTCAGACCTTTCTAGATAGCAGCAAGCAACTAGATCCCAAAAAAAACACCCTCATATAGCTAGAAGGTAGGTGAGATGAATAAGTAAAGCAGAAGGCAATAGGAAAAAAATACGAGGCCCATCTGTTCCAAACAACACGGAATTTCTATTGTTTTTTAGAGCCCTTCCTTTGAAGAACCCAGAATGTATCTGCACATTGAATAGCACACCATATTTCATTTCCTTAACATCTCTTTCTATCTATATGTGCTCTTTAGCAGAGACACGCCTGCCTGCTGCTTTCTGTGGGCAACACACTGAACTTCTCCAGGAGGATGTGTTACTGTTCAGAGCAGTTTGGCCAGTGAAAGAGTGGGTGGAGGGTATTCAGCTCTTCATCCATTGGCATTCCTTGTTTTCAGAGGTCGTGAGCCAAGGAGGGCTGTGCCTCTGAGCACAGGCAGTCATATGGCAGGGTTGCTGCCAAAAGATGAAGCCACTGACTTGTGATGCAGTCTGTCTCTCTCAGACCTTCATGCTGGGATAAAGGAGGCACTTAGGGGGCCAAGGGAGAGCCTGAGGTCAGCACTTGATGAGACTGTGGCTTTATGGCTTGCGAAGACATGACACGCCTCAGGATAAGTGGGGGAGAGCATGGCTCTGTGTCACCTTGTAATGATAAACAGGTGGCATCAAGGCATGGGGGCAGTGAGCGTGGGCTGGTAGTTCTAGTCCAGAAATCATGCAGTAAAGAGCCTTTGGCTGTTAAGAATACAGGGGAGGTCATGGTGTGTGTGCTTCCGAGCAGAAGGCAAGAGAAAGAGTCAATAGCATGTAGGAACATGTGCCTGAGCCTGCCAGACCCTCGGCAGAGGCAATGGAGCATAGTAGGTCCATTCCTCTGAGATCTGGGGGAAGAGTTCCTGTCCCCATGGCGAGAGGGGTGCAAAGAACCTGGTGCTGTCATTTCTTCATCCCTCATAGCTCGTTCCAAAATGACATCATATTTGAGCAATCCACTGTTCTCAACTGGCCTTGGCTCTGTCTTGTCATGTGCGATAGTACTGCTTTTGCCCAGGCTCACCGCAGAACCTGGGGATGGCAAGGGAGGCTGGCAGTCCTGCCTGGCCCCCAGGCTTGGAGGAAGGCAAGCCTGCCCAGATCCAGAATTGAGAGATGAGTAGCTCTGTAGCTTGTCCTGGGGTTTTGTTTCTCTCTTTACTTGAATCTTTGTTTCCATTGTTGTGGTTTTTCATCAGTTTTGATCACAGCCAAATCGTGCTAACATAGCAAACACGCAATTTACCTAGAACGGAAAATCATCCTAGTCCATTTGGCTCTCCATCAGCCTTTTGAGAGAGGCCCCGCTGTGAAATGGAGGAAAACTGGGAGAAAAGAGGCATCCTACTGCTGGTATTTTATTAGGCTGCTACTCTCTTGGTATGTTCTTAAACTCCCAAGCTGGCAAAGCAAGGGGTGGTGCCTGTCTCAGCTTTCACTGAAAAGCAGAATATTTCTGCCTTTGAGTGCAAAGCAGCACACAGCACCTGTTGTGGTCCTGTGGCTCTGAAGCCAGAAGCCAGAGAAATTGATCCTGTAACTTTTGTCCAGTCACATTGCTTTTGAGGGAAGTACTGTGTTTCGGGGAGATGTGTGATCTGGTCAACCATCATTTAGTTTTTGGGGGTTAGTAGTAACATGCTGCAGCTGGGACAGGCTGCTGGATAGCCCTGGCTGAATTCGGTGCCTTTGCAGCTGGCAGGGTTAATGCTCTGTGCATGGGAGGAGGAGGAAGGAGCATTTGTAGTTCAGACCTGCCTCTGCTGGGAGCTAGAGAAGCCAAGCCCCGCCTCATTTGTTGCACCGGGAAGATTGAAGGAGCTGAGGACAAAATATTCCTTTAATTTGTTGGAAGCTGCATTCATTTCTCCAGAAGGGGGAGAGTGGAGTAGTCGAATGTGGGGAGGAATGTGCCTAATTCACGACTGTCCTTTTTCACTGACTCCACAGACACGAGAAAAATCAAGACGTTTAGAAAGGGGCTGACAGATCTACTCACATGTTTTGCAAAGTCCAGGATTATCTGGCTGTTGAGTAAGTCTTTGTAAAGTGTGACCCAGTAATTCTGCTTTTAAGAGTTCACTGTTGATTTTGATACTGTTTCGGTTACTGAGAAAATATTATAAATGCATGGAGGCACAAGCCATGAGTAGACAGCGACTGCAGGAAGGGCACATATGTATGGCAGGCCTGCTGTTTCTTTCTGATGGTGCAGTTTGAATTTGGCTCACAGATACGATCTTATAGCGAAAAAAAAAAAGAGGCAGAATGAGTTTAAAGTATTTTTGTTGTGCTTAATTTTTAGTGTTTTATCCTCTGATAATTGTTACTTCTGTTTTGTTTTGTTTATTTTTAAACATATTATTTATTCCATCACAGTTAAATCTCTTTTCTTTTGACAATCCCTGATTTGTTGCTCCTGTTTCTGTAAAGATCAGATGGGTAATGGAAGCTGTGCAGCAACTTTATGTATGCTACTCGAGATAGTAAAATGCAGGCCTACAATGGGCCTTTTTTCAGCAGCTGTAAAGCTGTTGTGTGAATACAGTGAATCCATTCAGTGTCCCCCACGCTTGCTGGGAGCACCCTGGAGAAGAGAGTTGTACTAGTGAAATGACTATCCAGCAAGATGGTTGCAGTGGGACAGGCTGATGACTCACTCCTTATTTTGGTTTGCAGGGTCTTTTTCTGGGTATGTGAAGTTTCAGCGTGAGTTAAGAGATCTGTAACTTCATATAACTTTCTCCTTGTTTACAGATGATCCACAAAATCAGCATGGGTTGCTGTGCTCCTTGCATCAGCCCTCTGAGATGGGGAATACTGTTATTGAGGCAGGGGAAAATTGGGTTAAGTGACAATGTGCATTAGGAGCCAAACTCGCATGCTGTAGTTGTACTATAGAAGCTCAAGTGTCATTCAGAGCTATTCCAGCCTCGCAGGAAGTGTCACATAGCATTTGCCCATAGGTCACGCAGAAAAGCCTGAAGGATAGCTGGGAATCGGTCCATCAAACAGCTTTATTTGACTCTTTAAACAGAGCATTAAAAATGCAAGTATGTAAAGTGAGAACAGGAGGATTTTATGCTGATTTTGATCTTTGGCCACTTTGTATTTGAGCTGGGGAAAAAAAAAAGAGAGGCAGAACCTAGTTGATTTGGCAGGGTGACGCTCTGTAAAATAATCCCTTTAACACTTTTTCTTAAATTAAGAATGGTTTCTAGGTGGCATGAGTCATGGACAGACTGTCCTCATTTCACTTTGAACTTGCAGCCTTCTCTGGATTTGTGTCACAGATTTAGAGGGCTTTGTCCGCTTCCTGCAAGTGGTAGGCTTGGCTGTTGCAGCCTTGACTGGTGTTGAGTGAGAGCAGGCTCCTTGAAGGAAGAGGCAGCACCACGTCAGCGTGAATAAGCACGGTGCAGTGGGGGCCCAGGCTAATTTAAGCAGAGTATTTTGTACCATAAGCAGCTTTGGGGAGTGGTGACATAGACACAGCCTTTGTACGGGTGTCAAGGTCCCCCTTGTTTGTGTGTTGTGGTCTGCTTCAAGTTTTGGGTTGTTTTCTCCCAGGGTGTGTGGGGGAATACACTGTGGTGTAGAAAGCTGTACTTTTTGAATTTTTGACCACTTTTGGAAAAGTTGTCTTTTTTGAGGTATATGCAGCCCCAGAAGGCTGTAAACATGGTCTTCATTTCTTAATTAAAAGCAGGGGGAAAATTATTTAGACCTGTCTGTTCTAGCCAAGGAAGAAAATAAAAGTGTTCTGGTTTACATGCACACAAGGTGAAATCCTCTCGTTGTCACGTTATGTAAATTTGTTTGCTTTCGTGTGGGGGTAGCCACAGGTGTGACCCTGGGAACAGTTTCTTTCAGGCTTTTTACAGAGCATCCTAAAAATTGCTTGTAGAGAAATAACTAGGATGCTTGTAATCCAGAGAGGCCATGCAAATGCAAGACCATGCTCTCAGAGGGAACGTGAACTCTGCACTGGCTGGCAGCGTTTTCCTGCTGACAGAGCCTGGTTTGGAGTCTTACGTACTCAGCTGGCTCTTGGCCAAGCCTTGCAGCAGGTATGGGAGAGGGAGGATGATGGAATGGGGGGGGCGGTGAGAAACTGTTCTGCTAGCAGCACTCGCTGAAAATTCAAAACCCTTCAGACCTTTTTTGGTGATGGTGGAGAATGTCAGAATTGATTGTATTAGAGAGCTGCCAGTTACTCTTAACTCATTTGCTTTGTCGCTCTTCCTCCCTTCCTTCCTCTCTCGACAGCTGGGCTGGGTTTTGTAGTGCTAATGCTGCATTGCTTCTCCAGCACGGCTACTACTTCCCCCACGCTGCTACTACAGAAATACTACAGGAACTCAGAGAAGACTGAGGGAGAGGGCCGCCTATGTTTATTAGTGATAATAGCAGTGATAGCAATAATAAAATTGTGCAGCAGTTTAATATTTTACATAATGACTTTTCTTCTGGTATGTGTTCTGCGTTTTCTTCCATTTTCACTGTTATAGGTCTGTGGAGTCTGGTATATCCTAGAATGTGCTTTAAATGAATACTTTGTAGTATGCTATCTTACAGATTTTTTAAAAATGTTATGTTTTCGAGGGGTCCAAACCAGGTGGTTTGTTTGTTTGGTTGGTTTTTTTTTTTGGTTGTTGTTGTTCAGTTTTATCTTTTTATTTATTTATTTTTTAAGTACAGCCCACAGAAGAGCTGCTGCTGGAGGAAGTTACCACACTTGCTTTCGATAATGAAATATACATTCAGAAAAGGTCAGGGATTTCCCCTGAGCCACCCACCAATTGCTTGAAATGACATTTTCATTCTGAGTGTTTCTTCTTTTTGTTTTTGTTTAAGATCCTGGAGCACAGGGAAAGAGTTTTAATGCAAAATACCAGAAAAAAAAGCCTGCAACATCTCCTGTGAGAGGGGGGGAAAGGAGATTAACAATTGCATCTTGAAATACTCATGATTTGAGGTAAGTGATTGGAGGGTCTTTTCATAAGTTACAGTTAGTTTGTAATTAAATTAATAATTATTTACCTCCGAGTGTCATGATATTGTTGTTGGAGGCAATAAAAACAGGCAGGAGAGGGAGGGAGAGAACTGTAACAGCAAACCCAGAAACAGCAGTAAAAATATATAATGCACTTATCTTTCTGAAAATGGGCCCCATGAGGTCCAGTCCCACAAACATGCAATCATTCTGATATTTATAAGGGTTAAACCCTGTTTAAATCAGTGAGGCTATTCTCCCTGAAAATTAGTCATGAGCCTAAATATTTCCTAGTTTGGAATCTAAATGATATGGGAACTATTGAAAAAAGCTACTGAAGACTGTACAACATACAGCCAGAAAAATGCATATACAAATATCTTCCTGTTGGTGACAATGTCATGAGTAATTTGATATTACAGCATTCTTAAGTGATATTTTTATATGAAATACATAGTTCTCATTTTTATGTTTAAATGCCTCATTGAAATACCAAACTTCTTAGCAGAGCCTGTGAATTCTACACCACCTTTAATAATACATCTGCCCTAATTGCTTCATCAGTGTGTCTTTGAACAAATTGAGTTAAATGTATAAAGAAAATAATGTCCCCTTTCATAACTAGAGTTGCAAATTGCACTTGGATATTTGAATAGCAACTGAACGAAGAGTTCCCTGATGGAGGCTGAATTGTGTAGTCCAAAATTAATTTTTTAAAAATAAAGACAATGATGAGGCACAATGAGAAGCTCACCTTTTTTCCTCTAGTCTTCATTTTATTTTTGTTTTCATTTCTTATTATAGAGGAATCATACCTGAATATAGTAAAGAGAAAATCCTACAGTTGGAAAACTTTTAACCAGTGAAAATGTTGCATAAATGATCACTGAAAAACACCAGGATCGTTCTTAAATAAAAACTTTAAGTTATTTCCTCTGTTCTGCCCCAGAATTGTGCTGAAAGAGACAAAACTGCTGTAAGGAATCTGCAGAATCAAAAAGACACATATAACCTGAAAGAAGCAGCGTATGCATTCCCACAAATGTGTAGAGAATCAAAACCTTTTGGCAAATGGCATTTGCAGAGATATGTTGCTTACCAGATTTCAGAAGAGAGGAGAGCATAGCCGAACCCTGGTGATTGCTCTGTATTTGCTTTGTAGGAGCAGAGCTATTAAGTTTCTTTTGAAATCAACAGGCTCGCTGCAGGGAGCTAAATATTTCCTTTCTGGTCAGTGGACAGGAGCCATTGCTTGGGAAATTGTAGTGGTGCTGTAGGTATTTGTACTGATTTTTCTGAATAGGTCAAAAGTTTTTAAAATCAGTGTAGCCAAATCCTTTTTATGTGCAAGTCTTGCACTAGGGACTGTGAGCCCAAACAGGAATACAGGACGCTTTCAGCAGGAGTCTGAGGCAATTTGTGTAGTTGTGAAATGAGTTATTAATGCAAACCTGTCTGAAGGCTGAGGTGGGGAAATGCCTTGCTCTCTGGGGCAAGCCCTGTTTCAGGTGTAGGAGTGACAGTCTTGGCTAAACCACTGAGAAAGAAGTGCTTCATTGTGTGAACCCCTCAAGCCCACCTTTGCTTTCTGTCCATTCCACTCTCTTGGAGGCAAGCATTCCTTCTTGGTTCTGTGGAGCAAAAATCAAAATGCTTATATTGTTACTTTCTTTTCATTGACGTCAGGCCAGGATAATGTGCATGATTTTCCTTTCACGGTTGCAGTCTTGTTGCTCTTTGAGGAAGCGCATATTGAAGTTCAGGAAAAGGTATTTTGTAGCATCTCTGTGGCCTTGATAATAATTTTATCAGCTCTGTGTTACACTCAGAAAATCGTTGAGGTTGTTTTTAGCTTTCTTTGTATCGTAGAGTGCAGGAGCTCATTGTCAGAGTATTGGAGGGAACCTCTTCGGTGCCAAAAGATCCATTTTAGGATTATATTAAATTGTACCGCTATCCTTCTCCTTTCTTATGTTCTTTTTTAAGCATGTGAAGAAATAATGCCCCCATTTTTGTGCCTGGAGAAGGTCCTGTGGTATATGCCAGGGTATATGTGGGTGCTGAGCTGAGCCGGCAGAGAACTGACTCTCTCCTGCTTTGTATTTTTCCCTGGGAGTGGACACAGGGAACCAAGCCTGCCCAGATTAAACACACGCCTGTTTTGTTTTGGGTTTTTTGGTTTTTTTTCAGCTGTCAGCATGCCATATTCAGATGGCAGTGATCAGTCACAGATTGTCCCCTGTACATGCTCCTCAGCTCTCCTGAACCGTTAGTTTTGTGAGGCTCTTCCACAAAGATGGCACTGGGTCGATTTCCCCACCCCCTGCCCTGGCTAGTGGAAGAAGACTTTGTTTGTTTGTTTGTTTGTTTGTATTTTTCCCTCAAATCAGCTGCAGTACATCCCAAATCAATTTGTGTTAAGTGGAAATGAGGCTTTGATAATATGTGTGCTTGCTAGAGACTTCTTAAGATTTTTCCACCCCCTGCATACAGATCTTTTCAATGGGGCACCGCTATTGTGAATCAGAAGGAGAGCGCACAGGCTGCCAGGCGCATAATGGAATTATTCTTTTGTTTCAGTATGTGTGTGCGAGCCTTTGTAAAGAGGGGGTGGTGGGGACAGAGAACGGAGACCTTCACTGCAGGGAGGCCAGAGAGTGCAGTGGCACAGTGCAGGGCAGCACTGTGGTGAGATGTGGCCGTGCCAGTGCCACCGTGCCTGTCCTGCTCAGCTCTGGTGGGCACTGCCTGGGACTCACACTGTCACACTGCGTGTCCCAGGGAAATTGGTGAAGCTTGCACAGCCACTCACTGTGCTGCCTGTAAACCACATAAGGCAACATATTCGAAAGCTGTAATGTTTCCAGTACTTTCCCTAAGCTTTCAAAAGAGTGATGTAAAAATGAACTGTGCCAATACTGTCCTTCCTCACTGTGAGGCTATTTATTATAAAGGATGTATGGTACAAGTCATTCCAGTATGGAGTACATAAGAGCTTGAACCAAAGCCTTGGATCCAAGCCCACCAGCAGCTTTGCAAAAGGCAGGATCCAGATCTGAAGTCAGTGGTTCACACAGTTTCTAGCAGAGAGTGGTTTTAAGTTACTTCATGAAATGGGAGTATCCAGAAATTTTAAACAGAGGCATTTAAACTAGTTTTGACTTTTTCTCACCCCCTGTTCTCCTCTTCTCCTCTGCCTTAGAAGGTTATTGCAAAAGCACAGCAGCTATTTTCTCCTAGCCACTGTGGCCAGGACACACCAACTCAGGGAAAGGAGAAAGGCCTTTGTGGTGGTGACTGTTATACAGATATATGCCTTTTTTTTTTTTTCCTCTGAGTGTTTTTTTCCTTCTAGGGAGTTAGATCGCTCTTCTGGATGGAGGTCTTTGAAATCACAGTGGAGGCTTTGGAGGTAGGGCCCTGGAATTTCAAAGACATTAGGAAATGGTTTATCACCCTGGCATGGACCAAATCAGGCCACAGCGGCAGGACTCCCATCTCCTGAAAAGTCCTCTCTTGAGATACCATAGCTGAATTACAGACATGAAAAAATTCAGCATTGTAGACAAGAAATGCATCGGGCCTAAATTTTTATTTTCTTGCCAGATACGTGGTTCTGTTTTTATTCTCTCCCTTTTCTTTTGTCCTTGGACACAACATTTTAGGGCTTTTCAGTCTGTAGCTGTGCATGCACTAGAGAGGCATCTGGTTATGTGTTACTTTACACATCTGTTACAGACGTCAGAGAGTCAAATCCAGCACCCAGAGACTTAGTGTGTATTTGCAGTACTCCCAGTGGGACTTTGAATCCTTAATCCAATGAATTGCTTATGAGGATACAAAAATGCAGTATTTCAATCTCCTGCAGTAGATATTGCATATATATTGCACATATATACACTACAGTCTCCTTTGTATTTGGCAGAGAAAATCTGATGTGGGAAAGATGAGAAGTGCAGGTCGACTGGGAAGTATTTAGGTATGGCAGTTAAATTGCTCCCTCCTGAAAACATTGTACCTCTGGTTGGCTGCATGAGAAACAGTTCTCAACGTTCCAGTATATCTAAAAGGTACCCCAACAGTGGGTATTTCAAACTTAACTTCAGGCTCATCAGACTGTGGGGAGAGACCATATACCTGAGGGAGCATTGGTAGCTGAGGCAAAGCTCAGGCTGTGCAGTTTCATCTGGAGAATCTGTATTATTGTATAGAAAGCATGAGTGTCATGGCTTGATCCCAGATGACAACCTAGTACTATGGTACTACACTCACTGCCTGTACCTCCACAGTGGGATGGGTAAGAGAATTGGGAAAAAAGTAGGTAAAACCCATGTGGTGAGATAAGAATGGTTTAATAATTATATAACAACAGCAACAATAATAGCTATAGTACTGGTGATGATAATAATGCTAATGATGTAATGAAAAGGGAGGCAACCAGAAGAGAAAGAGAAGTAAAACCCAAGGAAGAGAAGTGATTGACAACACAGCTGCTCACCACCCACTGACCGATACCCAGTCTGTCCCCGAGCAGCCAATAGCCCCAGCTGACAGGTTGATCAGGATGCTCTATTGTATGGAATATCCCTTTGGCCAGCTCAGGCCAGCCATCTTGGTCGTGCTCCCTCCCAGCTTCTTGTGCACCTCGTTACTGGCAGAACATGGGAATATGGGAAGTCCTTGACTTAGGATAAGTCCTTGACTACCAAGCAACTAAAACATGAGTGTGTTACTAACATTATTCTCAATCCAAAATCCACAAAATTACAAGCTACTAGGAAGAAAACTAACTCTATCTCGGCTGAAACCAGGATAGTGCATTAGTTCTGTTTTCTGCTTTGCTTTTTCTCTGATTGCTTATTCTGCAAGTGCATTAAGTATGCAGAAAAACAAGTGACTTTTAGATGGTCTTTTTTTATGATCCATGTAGAGCCCAAATGTGGTAGGTGTTATTCTTACAAATGCGAACTTAGGGCTGTCCATTAGTGTGCAGTGCATGCCAGTGAGCAGACAGACTTACCTGTTGTTTTTTGGGGTTTTGTGTTTGCTGTGGTGGGACTGCCCTCTGTGCTGGCCATCCTTGGGTACAGCAGTCAACGTGAGCATTGCTGATAAACCTGTGCTGTATCCCCTTTTGCTGATCTGTAGTGGAGCAGCTGCTCGCTGTCTGGGGAGGCTAATGGTAGCCATCATAATGGCAGTGTCTGCCAATCCCTGCTTGGGGAGCCCCTGGCTAGCCCACCAGGTTAAAACCTGTTGGCTGGGTGTTAGGGGGGGCCGGGTAACTCAGGCGTTAGCGCAGGGGAGCTGGGATGGAGGAGATTTCATTGAATACAAGACAATGTGAAAATGCAGATTTGGCAGAAGGCACACTACAGCAAGAAGGAGAGTGCAGAGTGAGCATCATGATTCCCTTTGGCTGGAGGGCTCAGCATCTGGAGCCCATATTGGGAGCATTTTGCTGCTGGTCCTTTGTGCCCTGATGGAGCCATGGGTGTGAGGAGAAAGCGTCCCAAGGATTCACCAACCCTGTGGCCCACTCCTCTTCTGCAGTGGAGACTCCTTTGGCAGCCCTCTCCTCCCCTGGCTCTCTGTAATGTGGCTGCTGTGGGCAGGGTGCTGCAGCTGCTTGTTTGAAATGATAATATTTTATGCTGTTACCGTGGAATACTGCAGTATTTTTTGTAATTGTGGGCTGCAAGCCAGTAATGTACAATAACATTTTGCTCTTCCTGTGCTGTTGCTACTGTAGGCATTCATTCCAATTTGGGCTGCATTTGCAGTACATGGTGGGTTTTTTTTTTGGTGTTTTTAGTTTCTACACGCTGTTTGTTATCTATTGTGGATATTTTTGGAGTATTCATTTCTACCCGCGTCTGTCCATACAAATCTATCTGAGAAAGCACTTCAGAGAGTAGCAGTGTCTGTTGAACAAGCAATTGTTGTGGCTTTCACAGAATTACATTTTTTTGAAAGTATGAGGCAAGAATGAGATGAAGATTGCTTTTTAAATTTAAAACCAGTTACGGTTTAAAAAAAAAAATTGAGGCAGATAGAAAGCAAAGCCTTTCTTTGACTGATGGTGGGCATCTTTAGCATTGAAGTCCTGGTTTGCACCAAGTTGTAAGTGACAGAAACCTCTGGGATGGCAGAATCTGGAAGGCAGAACCTGTAATGATTTTCTGCAGTTTTGGTTTTAACTGTTTTTTGGATTTTTAAAATTCTTTTCAGAGGAAAGTGATCATAACTTGGAAGAGGGTCAGTAGTATTCATGCCAATGATTGTTTATTAATGTGGTCATGGTTGGAGATGAAACTTTTCTGAAAGGGAAATTCAAGTCCTAGACATCAGAGCTCACAATTAGTCAGACTGCACGAAGTTTGTTTCTTTCTGGAAGGTAGAGGTTGAGTCCAAAGGAAACGAAGGTCCAACATAAAGGAGACAATTAATTTGTTTTTGGGTAAATTTGGAATAAAATACAGTGTGCTATACAAAAAGGATTGTGCTTTTCTCACATGTAATTTTAGTGTCCTATTACTGTGCTGACTCACTAAATGACTTCAGTTTCAATCTACATTTGGTTTAAATTACTTCAGAGGCCTGCATTTGTATGCTGCTCCATCAAGTAATGCTCATCTGCAATCCAGATTTTATTTTCCTTTTGTTTGGTATTTCAACTGACTTGTCTCTTTTCATTTTCCAGGTCTCTGTTTTACTAACATTTGAAACCAATCTCTCTGTGTGCCTGCTTGGGCCCTGCAATTGGCAAAAGTAATTTTTCAGCAACAGATAGAACAAGGAATGAATCACTGCTTTCTGCCTTTCCATTAAATTACCTAAACCACTACCCATAAATATTGCTTTATGTATAGTACAGCAGCATGATTATCTCACTGCATTGATGGAACAGTGCTGGAAGTGAATATAATTTTTCTTCTATTACATCTTTAATGAGCTTAAATTAAAAATAGTGTGTTGGCGTGCTAGAGTAGATGTGTTATTCTCAGAACTATATTGAAGCCCTTTTGCCTGTTAGATTTGGTTGACATCATGTTGTTCTGAAAACCATGGTGGACATGACGTGGTTCTGAAAACTTTGAGAATTAAACAACCGAAAAGCAGAAAAATCCTCTTTGCCAGGTGAAAGTTGACAGGACGGTAATATCTGATGACTGGAAAGATTCAGGTCTGTACTGAGTGGAAAAGCTTGCTTTTTGTCTGTCTCTGAGGGTGAATTTTTAAAGATCTAGTTAAAAAAATAATCACAAAGCAGCAGGTTTCTGCAGAGCTCCAGTTAAGTCCCTGATCACTTGACACCTGTGGCAGCAAGTCTGAGTCACAGATAGCAAAAAGCTGTGAAGCCTAATACTCTCAGTATTCAAAAACACAGCTACGTAGGAGTTTAATTTCAAGTATCTCTTTTAGCTCTGGGTTCCCCCCCAGCTCAACAAATTTTAAGAGTCATTCTTAGAATTTTGCAGAGAAAAATTTTCCCGGCACTTGTGGATTTGTGAAGTATTGACATCACTTAGAGATCAGAAAATAGCTCTGTCAATTTTAGCTTGACGGCATTCCATTCTCTGCTCCAAAAACCTGATGAATTACAATGGATGAGTCAAAGTTTTCTTGGAATTTTCTTCCCTCCCCTCCCCCCCACCTTGTGCAATTCCATTGCCATTTTTAGCATTGAGGGCAGCTTTCCAAAGAATGTCTGTATGCTTGAACTGCGATTTCTTGAAAGTCCAGAACAAAATAGAGTTGTGTCAGATGACAAAAATGATTCTATGTTTCTACACATTTTTGTAACATTACGTGAGCTTTATTGAAAAATCCACAGCAACCGGCAGAAGATGTCTGATAGAGAGGTGTTGCATCTTCAGCAGCATTAAAATCTCTCTGTCATGTTGCTTCATTATGTTGTGATGAGTTTTTGCTTAATTATTTCTGTGTTTTTATCAGCTGTTCTCAGGGAAGTTGCCTGACAAAACGAATTATCAGTGATTTGGGAGACGTGGACCAGCTTGAAGCACTTGTTGAACCACAGCATCCTTCTGTCTTTGCCTCAGTTTGAAAACGAAGGATTATGTATTTAATATATTTTAGCAGGCTGCTGAGTGAAATACTAAGGACAAAGAATTGTGGGGGTACTACCGTTACCTAAGTGATGTGGTATGTTTAAGATAAACAGTGTTGTTGGCTGTTCTTGGCAAAATCCCTGGGGTTACGATGAGTGAAATTTTAACTCTGAACGGGTTTGGGTTTTTTTAACTTGCGGAAGTGGCCTGTATCATGCATATTCTAATGTGTCAGAGTGAATGTGTGAAGTATGAAACTGCTGAAAAGAAATGTGAGGGGGAAGACAGGTTGAAGTGGTTGTAAATGGAAGATCTGTGTATTTTACTTCTTCACTAGATAAGTATCTTACTTAAAATTGGCCAGAAAAAAAAAAAAAAGAGAGAAGAAAAAATGCAAGTGTCCCCTTAAGAGCTGCTGTGTCAAATTTGAAGAATGATTTGAATTGAGTCATTAAAGTGTGAAATGGAGGGATTTTAGTTCTGCTTTAAATTATGCATCTCAAATTAACCTTAGCTGTGGAGTCTCTGCTGACGCCCCCGTAATGACACATTATTGGTACTAATGGCTTCTTTGTGACTTGAGATACAAACAGACATCCTAGACAGAAACATTTCTGCTTTGAACTAAATAAGACACACGGTGTGCATTTCTACCTTGGGTTTCAGTTGCAAAGCCCTGCTCGCCTGCTGCTCATGAGCTCTTTTCAGTTTCCATGCACTGCTCCC
This sequence comes from Regulus satrapa, assembly GCA_013396955.1. Taxonomy (NCBI): domain Eukaryota; kingdom Metazoa; phylum Chordata; class Aves; order Passeriformes; family Regulidae; genus Regulus; species Regulus satrapa. Next base: position 768,534 of record VWZN01017017.1, read on the forward strand.
CATCCTGGCAGGTGAAGGCAGCTGAATGAAGACCTGCTCCACAAGCTTTGAAGAGCAGGAGAGCAATAAATCTGGAGTGAATATGAAACCTGTCCAGACACTGAGCGCTGTAGGGAGCCAGAACAAAGACTGGGATGTGGGTAGTGGTCAGGGAGGGGGAACTTCCAGCAGATGATAATCTTGGGAAGGAAAAGGCCCCAAGATTGTTAGGGAAATGGAGAAGAGATGCCAGGGCTTAAGGAGGAAGTTGCTAAATATGGGAGGGGTGAGATTATAACATAAAATAAGCAGTAGAGGTTAGTCAACCCTTTATGTGCCTTCAGACATAAAAAAGGGCTGTATCTGTGCAACTCTGTGCACTCTCTTTTGAAGCTCATTGTCATAATTTGAAGAATTCCACCTCTACGCAGAATCACTCATGGGCTTTGCAGCTTTCTTTGTGCTGTTGGTGTCTCTCCTGGGACAAGGATGATATAGTTACTACTTCAGTGTAGCTGCTGGGTAGGCAGAGTGAGCGTGGCTATGAATGAGTGAGAATGGCATTGCCTGGGGTGCTGGCTACAGAAGATGCACAGAATTTTACAGTGTTGATGAAAAAGGAGAAGAAGGGCCAGGCACGCCCAGAATTTAGACCCTGACATCTCTTCCCAGAGATATTCACTAGCTCTTTGTTTCATCCTAGTTTTCTCAGTGGGATGCTAATATACATGATTGCCCCCCCTTTCAAGCCGCACTTCTGGGAATTTGCTTGTTGGCTGTGGGAGGAGCGATGGAGAGGTGCTTCTGCCCCATGGTTGTGTGGTGTGCTGTGTTACAAGGCTGTGTGACATTATGTGACTTTCTCTATGCATCTGCTCTCAGCAGAGAGTGCTATGGAGTAAGTAATCTTGTGGTATTCTGGATCCAAAGCAGGGCAGCTATCAATTTTCTATACAGAATCAAATACAAAAACACTGTTCAGAGGCCTTCTTTGTATTTCTGGAAGGAACCACATTTCTGAATTGGGACCCAAGAATTAAAAAAAAGTAGGTGTGCAGTACATCACATTTACTAATGCATTAGAGATATTTAGATGAATAATTAAAACACCATTTAGAATTGCCACCGTAATAAAACAAAATGTGTTTTGTCACTTTTCTGTTCCTTTTTGTTGATTGATTAATTTATTGATTTCTTCCATAAATTTAGAGTAAGTATCCTAAACATTACAGTAGATTAGCAGGACTCTGCTTTTTAATAACCTATTGAAAGCATTAATGGAATGAAAAGAAGTCGGAATTTGGTAATAAAGATCTGAAAAACAAAGACCTAGAACACATATCTAGTGTTTTCCATCAAATAGGTTTGTAAAATTTTAGAGCCTTTCTTTGTCCTAACTGTTAATTAAAAAAAAAACAAACTAACTAACTAAAAGTACTCTATATTCATTATGAATAGCCTAATAGCACATCAGAAAAAGGGGAAAAATTAGACAACAAGCTACCTTAGACTTTCCATTGTATTTATAGTTAACTTTAGGCTGCTTGGAGTCAGTGAGAACATATGTGGGATGGAGGACAGAATTTCACTGTTAAAGAGATCATAGCCCTTCTGAAACCATGTGTGAAAAAAGTAGTAAACTTCTGAAATTGAAGTCTGGGAAACAGACAGGTGTTGTCGAAGATGCCAAGAATTAGGAATTGTTCTAAATTTCACACACATATGCACACAAAATGTTTGTGTATTTCTTAGCTTAGATTTCTTTTGGTTTATAACCTTAATTTTTCTTTATTATTTACATTCAGTTTATTAACCTGCTTTGTAATTTTTTTCCCTACCTTCAAAAAAAGCTGCTTTATGAATATGCTACAATGTATGCTTAACAAGAACCCATCCGCTGGTGATGTCCAGACTTCACTGAGGAGAAAGGTGATCTGGCAGTAGTCACAGTCTGTTGGTCTGAGTTTTACCTCTGGTTTGAGGGAATGGTTGCCACCTTAGGTAAGGCTTAATTGGAGGTGACTTACTCTGTTGCTCTAATACAAAGTAAGTGATAGAAACTCTCTGCTGCTCAAGGGGATATAGAATATCTTAATATGGAAAGTACTGCATGAAATCATTCTGCTTACTGTTATTGGCTGTCACACCGACAGTGACTATAAATGAAGGATATTAGAGGGGGAAAAATCGTATTTTTTCAGTTTATTTTGTGCATACTTGACAGCCCTCTGTGCATAGTCAGTTACGTGATTTCCTAGCATAGCCAGATTTCTCTTCATTTGTGTGTAGCTCTTTCAGCTATAGGGGAAAGAAAAATACTTAAAGGATCAGAAAATATGTCTGTAAAGCAAAGAACAATTGTCTGCAACCTCAAGAAGATATCTAAGTGCATGTAACTGCTTTTTACTCATCTTCTAAAAGCAGCTCAGTTCCGGAATAACAGTGCTCTTTTGGGCTATATTTCAAGATGATATGATTATTCTCAGACAGGAATTATAAGGATCGATAGCAGACCCAACACATCTTTTCTTTTCATGACAGATTCGCTGATTGCCACCAGAGCAGTAATAATGCACTGGTCAGCATAAACACCTGAAGCAGTAATCATGGATTTTTGTCTCCATCTTAATATGTGTGTAAGGTTACACAATTTGTTGTGATGGACTTGCACCCACAGGTCATGAGGAAGGAGAATTGTTTGATCTGGTCACCTTCCCTTATCTTTTGCTTTTATGCTTCTTCCTTGAGTGGGGGCTGGGCTGTGTGGTGTCTCTCCACAGATAGAGCAGTGCAGAGAGGGCATGCCTAGCTAAAGAGATAAGAGAAAGGTAATTTTGAGATACCAGTGGCTTACAAGGTGCAGGTTTTCTTTGTGCATCCTACTTAGGAAGTAGTAAAAACTAAGATTTTCAATGGGTGTGTGTCAGGAGCCCTTCTGCGTTGGGGTTTTGATGGAGCTGAGCGCAGGGTTGCTTTTCTTCAGTGGAGGGCCCTATGCTTTTGCTGTGTTTTGGCAGCTTGACATGGCAGTGGCTAGATAACCTGTGTGTATGAGTTTCAGGGTTTTTTTTAATTTGTTTTTTATGTGCCATCCTTAATTTACTGAAGCTCTGTGACTTTTTAACCTGCTGTCTGTAGGCCATTGTTTTACAAGCTCATTAAGGTGGCGAGGATAGCGATGGCAGCGATCCTGCCCCCCTCATGGGTGCTCATTAGATGGCTTCCTTGTGCTGACATAAGCGTTGTCATGCTCTGAGCTGGGTCTGGGAAAGGATCCAAGTTAAAAATAATCCCTTAAAAAAAAAAAAAAGTAAGTTTTCAGCAGGATCTGTTCCTGGATCCAGCTCCACCATCATTCGCACGCTGTGGAAAGTGTGAGGGTTTGTACTGGCACAGAGGGAGGTGAGGGGGAGCAGCTGGGGCAAGGTGGTCTGGGGTGTACTGCTGCCAGCAGGGATGCTGCACTCCTTGCATGATGTCAGCCTGAGGAAATGGGGCTCTTGTGAGTGTGCTGCCTGTCTTCCCTTAAGTGCATTGGCCCAGGAACTTCCAAAGTTTTGAGGCAGTTTGGCCAAATTTGCCTGAAAAGCAGTGTTGAAGGAGTGAACCCCTGAGCTCAGCAGTTGATGGTGTCTGGTAGGCAGACCCAAATCAACTCTCCCCAGTGGTCAAAAGTTGTCATCTGGGGCTCAGCTGCTGACCTTGTCAGGCCTCCTCTTGTGGCACAGTCCCACTGTCCCAGTTTGGGTTGAATTGTGCCCGTTTTCCATGGGGCTGACTATTGAATTGCTGATGGGAGAAGAGCACAGAGTGCTCTCTGGGAGTGGCTGTTCATTTCAAGGGGCAGGGGCGGTTTATCTCCTGGATTCTGACTGCACAGGGAGCTGTATTTCCAGTTGTGGGGTGGTTTTTGAATTTGTTTTCTGTGTTAGTGTTTTTAAATTCTGCTGAAGTATCAACATATCTGGACGCTGGGATAATTAGGAGGAAAGACTCCCTTCGCTTTTTTTGGTATGGCCAACTGTTTAACCCTGAGGTCGAGCAACTCATTCTAGCTTCACCTCTACCTAGCTTCCCTTGACTGTTTGGGAGCATCTTTGTGCCCTGCTCAGTCCAGGTTCTGTCCCCATAAGGCTGTGCTCCTCATTGGTGGGTGTGCCTGGGTTTCACTGGCCCAACCCGTCCTGCTGCACGGCCAGCCTTGCCCTGCACCACAGCTGAGGAGCTAAGATGAAGACACACATTGTGGTTTCCTGCTGTTTTGCTTTGTAACCAGTCCGCTGGTAGCTTGTGTGTGGTTATAAATTCATTCTCTCATTATGGGTGGTTGTTGTGCAATAATTATGTAGAAATTACACCGAGAATTGCTGTGGATTTTTTTGGTGTTGCTTTGTTTATTTATTTATTTTTGCGCTTGATATGCGCCGCAGTGAGAAGAGCAGGCTTTTGTACAAAGACAAGGCCACAAGCAGGTGTCAGCCTTTGGCATGGACACAGGCACCATCTAGCAGGCTGCTGACTTTTGCGTGGCTCCCTTTGTGCGGCGAGACGAACACTGCCAGGGAAATTGGGACCTGCGCTATTTGGACGCTTTTTAATTTTTTCTTGCTGTACTCTGTGGGTAGGCAGGCTGTCCTTCCCTGCAGGTTCGGTACTGTACGTGTGTTTATTCTGAAATGAACCCATCCTGTCTTTTTGGCCATACATTTCCTGAAGCCCTTGTGTCTCTGGCAGCTCCCAGCCCTGCTCTCCGGGCAGTCTTCTGGGTCCTGCTGCTGGGCTGAGGCTGTAGGGCTTGGGGTCTCTGCCCCCTGCAGAAGTGCTCATGTTCTGCTCCTCAGAGGTCTTCCCTTCCTATGTGGGCCCCCTCCTGTGATCCCTCCTTCTGTTCAGATGTGGAATTAAAAGAAGTGTGGGGGTTTTGCTGATTTTTTTCCCTCCTGTTTCTTTATTTAAAATTCCAGTCAAGCAGATCCAGAACAGTGCTTGTCCCTGCTGCGTTCTCATTTTCCTCTCATCCCTTCTTTAATTTTACATTATTCCCTGCACTGTGTTTGCAGGCCATATGTGTCCTTTGAACTCTGAAGAAGCTGTGCCAAAAGGAAGCCTTCTTCTCCTCCCCTCCTCCCATCGTGGAGCCGCTCTTAGATAATTGCAATTAGTAGACAATGCGGAGCGAACCCAAATGTGAAGTTCATGGGTGAGTGTCTGCAAATTTCCTGAGAGCTTCAGAAACGCTCGCACTTGCTCTCTGCTTCTGCCCTTTAACCCTGCAGCAGCTCCCTGAGTCCGAAGCAGCTCTGGGAGGTGTTGGCAGACCCGCATTTTCCTACCGGCGTTCCCGGCGAGGCGCAGCCGCTGCTGAAGCCTTGGCAGGTTGCCGTGGCTCAGCCAGGGGCTCTGCGCGGAGGGAGGTGGAGCTGCCTGTCCCTGTGTGCCCGTGTCACGGCGCTGCAGGAGGAGGGAGAAGCCCTTCTTCAGCCGGGCAGGTTGGCGTGCTGCAAGCTGACAGGAGCGGGAAAAGTAAAACTCGCCCTGCTCGGCCAGAAGTGGGATAATTCCTTCTTGTGGAGCAGGGGGAGCGTGCTGCTGGCTGCTCGGGGGGCTTAGCATCAGCTGCTGGCTCATTGCTGACAGGTTGGGCTTTAGTGCTCAAAGGGGACACCCTCTGCGGAGAAAGAAGGGTGACAAGTGCCTTTTGTGTCCCTTCCCCCTTTAGCCTCTGCGAAGTGTCTTCTGTGTTAAACCAGGTTTCTGACCTCATTTCTCAAAGGAGTTTTAAATGAGGAGAAATAGGAGTATTAATTAGTGCCCCGTTAAGTACTTGTAGTCAAGTATGATAATTTTCTTGAAAGGATAATGTATTAGATGAATAAAAATACTCTCCATTAAAAAATGAATACAAAGTCATTTTAAACCACAAAGATTATTGTACATTTCTGAAAAATTAATGTGATTAAAGCAAAATATATTTAATAAATTAAAAAGACCCTGTAAGGCTGTTTAACTTGTTGGTCTCATATTAATTATTTTCAAATCTAGCGCTAGAGAACTTTGACCTTACCTGCAGGGATGGGAAGTGATTTCTTCCCTCACTTCATTTTTTGGCTTATAATTATCAGGTCTGAGTTGTGGGTGTGGTGATTTTCCCTAGGTGGTGTTTTGGCTTTGTTTGGTTTTTTTGTTTGTTTGGTTGGTTTTTTGTTTTATGTGGGTTTGTTTGCTTTTCTGATGTCTTTCTCAGAGATTTACCACAGCAAAAAAACAGACCTTAGACAGTTATTAGAAATTATATGCAGATTTCCTTGATAGATTTAGTTAATGTGACTTACTCATGTGCTTCTCTCTGGATTTGGAGCTGAGAAAACTCCAAATAGCTGAATATTTTCAAGGATGTTTTCTCCTGTTTGGTTTGTCTGTGATGTGGTATAGATTGTGTCTGTTAGGATCACATAGACTTCCTTCAGTTACTTCATGTCACTTCACACAAGTTATGTATTTTTTTTTCCACACATAGTTTACCCTTTAGATTATTTTTGGTTTAGGAACTTCCTTAACTCTCTACTGAGCTTTTGCACATTCAGCTGCTTAATGAGAATTGCTCTGTATATTGTGGAGGACAATAAAGTAAATGGTTGGAGCTGGAGGCATAACCCAGATCTATGGGTTTGCTTGGTCATTTATGAAGTTGAAGTAAAGACTTAGGGTGCACATATAAAGCTCAGTGTAAAACTGGGTTTAAATAGTAGTCCGTTTAAAAAACTTTGGGTTTTGTGGCATTAGGAGTGAAAGCATTTCCTCACCAGTCTCATCAAAAAAGTTGTATTTTAAACCCTCTTGCTTGGCATGTTCTCTTGTTGGGGATATCTAACAGGGCAGGTATTTGTACGTGATTCTCCCCAAACTATTGTTCTCTGCAACAGGTCTGTGGTACTGATTCAGAGAATGCTAGCAGTCAGTTCTCAAGGTTTCCTGGTTTACAATTTGTTATGGTTTAGGTACCTGAAATCCATGTGGCCTTCTGAAAATATTCTTCCAATAGGCTAAAAAATAGAAGAGAATTTGAGTGCCATACAGTGTTCTCTCAGGTGCCTTCTGAGCTTTCAGGCTATTTGATGATGGCAACTGCCAATTTTTTTATTTTTTTATCTGAGGCACATCTTTAAGTATTCTCTGTCTTTAAGAGGATAGTCTTTGCATCTGCCTCTCCATGCTTGTATTTTACTTTCAGCTTTTCTCTTCTTGTCCTGTTGCAGCCTTGATAAGCTTACGCAGCTGAGGTGATGGTAGCTTCCTCAATTCCTGTTACATCTAAAGGTGCTTCTCTCAGCAGAGCCATTACAGATTACACATGTGAACAAGGGAAAGAGATTTTGCTTGTCTTTAGGACACTAGCAGAGCCTGCCGTGGTTGGATAATTGACTATTGAAAGCCTTGAGGCATTACTTCTTTTGTTTGAGAAGGTGGTGGTGGCTGGGGCTCCTTGGTGGTGTATGAAAATAGCTCTGGAATGCAAGGAGCATGTTGTCTGTGTCAAATGGTGCTCACATAAACGTATGGGAGTTGTCACTCTGTCATTACTATACCAGGTGCCTCCCAAGATGAAGGGTCTGTACTGCCATAATGTTTAAAAGTACAATTATTAGTCTTTTTGGGTCTTAAATGACACCAAATCTATCCCCTGAAAGTTGCCTTGAAAATCCTCTTAGTACCAATGATCTAATTTTCAAAGCCACCTCCTCAGGTTACAACTGAACTAAGCACCCAACTGGCTGTTGCAACAACACGACACGTGCAGGTGTGGCCATGTGGATGTCCCTGTGCACGATTCATTTTGCATGGCTCCCACTGTGCTGGTTGGATGTTCGTGTGTCTTTTCCTCGCCATTCACAGAGGACACAGTCAGATTCTTTAATATTATGACACTGCAGCTATAAATCTGTCAAAATTGCAAGGGCATAACAAAGAGCAGATCTGACCGATGGCACTGTTATCTTTTTCTTTGCATTTCCCTGGAATTCTAGCTGACAGCGGTCCTTAATATAAATTCGTTATTTGAAGGAGCTCTGTTTAAGCTAGCAAATTATTGTGCCAATCTGTGACACTAACCATATTGCAGAATAAAGAGCGGTGAAGTATTTATGATGCTAAAATAATTTCAGGTCATGTCTTTTTTTTTCTTTTCTTTTTTTCTTCTTTTTTTTTTTTTTTTCTTTGTGTGGTTTTGCTTTTATTACCAGTGCTAAAATGGTTCTTACAGTGCAAGTGAGAAAACCAGACTGAACCTCCTGTTTTTTTGTTGGGCTCCCAGCTGGAAATCCCTCCCTCGATTTTCCATTGATAAAAGTGTCACAAAGGGAATCCAGAGCAGAGGAATAGGCGGAAATAGAACAATGTGAAGTCTTGGACTTGAATCACAAAGAAAGTTAACTAATGTAGATACAGTACTGGATGAACTGCTGCTCCTTTCATGACCAGGTTCATTTACCTGTGGTCTTAGCATTTGTGGCTGCCCTCAAAGCCATGTAACAAATCAGCTATTTATTCTCTCTTTGCTGTGGAGGCTCTTTAAAAGGATATTGCAGAGCATTTTCTTCTCCCCCTTCCCATGGACTGCTTTATTTCACCTTCAAGAATTCAGAGTCTCTACAGGGGCTAGAAAACTTGCATACAAGAATGCTTTTATTGTTAATCTATAAAATCTGTCTTTCACTAATAAAATAAAGATGTGACATTTATAGAGCTCTGATAAGGAACATGGCAGTGGAAAAGGCCCAGGTCTCCTGCTGTTCAAATTAAGGGTAGCTGATTTCAGTGAGAACCAAGCTTGTTAAATGTGCATTTTAACATGTGCACTCAGGTGTTCCCATAATGCTCAAAAAACTTCCAGGAATATTTGCAAGAATTGAGAAGTAACACCATAGAGAAGTAACACCACAGAGGACTTTGTTCATTTAAGTGATTGAAGGTAATTGGTGCTCCTTCAGAGTTTTTTGAAAAGGAAGATTACTTGATTTTAGTTTCATTAATTAGGTGGTTAAGTTTATACTTTTCCTAAACTTTCTTAGCATTGTGTGACTAAAACAATGGCTTCTATATGGCTGCTGTGTTTGACCTTTGTGTCAGGGTCAGAGAGCTGACATCACGACATTTTTGGCCGCAGTGTCTCTGTGGCCACCTCCCTGTCGTGTGCTGTAGGTGAGGATCTGCATGCAATGGTGTGACAAAGGGGCTTGGAAGACAATTGGTGCATGTCTTGTGCTGGGGGCAGCAGGGAGTGTGATGCTTTGTGGCGCAGAAGGTCAGTCCTGAGTGAGGCAGGGACCCACTCTGCTCCAGTGAGGGCAGCAGGTGCTCCACACCCCAGTGCTCAGCACACGGTTTGTTGCAGACCTGGATCTCTCGAGCTGTGCTATAATTGTCCCCTGGTGAGCCTTCCCATGTGAAAGACTAAGCCCCACTCTTGTCTTTCCCTCATGTTCTCCTCTGCTCTTTTTTCCCCCCTCTTCCCCTTTCCCCATCTTTCTTAAATCTGCCAAAATCAGAGACCCACTCACTGAAATCTATTTTCTTGTTCTGATGGTTTATTTTGATAGGGTAACAAGAACATGCACAGTTATTGAAGTATGGAATAACAATATAGAAGGAATGAGTTATGTAATGAGCAAATAAGTGGGATATGCTTGGCCTATCTTTTATTCAAGGGTAAAAAGGAAAATACACAGAATAGTGAGTGAACAGGAAGGAAGACTGGAAATAGTGTTTGGATTCATTGGACATTTCAAAGCTCTTTCTCTGACCCTGTAAATCATAGCGGTTATAATTTGTGCTGGGCCTGGTTTTTAAAATTTAATTATTATTAGGCCATTCTACCTTAAAGCATAGAGGTATAGATATGCTTTATATATATATATATATAAAGGATATGCAGCAGGCAAAAATACTTGAAGTTATACACCAAGTAAGAATAAATCATGGTATTCTACCTTAATAATGCTGTTAAAAAATTGCTTTCCAGTGAAGCATACTGAAACCTAGGAGTAGTAGTAACTGCTTTAAGTGATACAATTTGTCTAGCATTTTGACAATGGAGGAGTTTTCTCTTCTTCTCAGTGTAAGAGTCAGTAAAGTTGGGTTTCTTACTGCTTCCACTCCTCTGCCCAAGATGCTAGTTCCATGCAGAGATGGACTCTTCATGCCTGTGCCTTTTCATCATAATGAGAATACATGAGAGATAAGTACTCTGTCTATGAGTAAATACAACAACCCAGGCTATTTATTTTCATCACTATTTTGCATAATATGCATGAAAATACCATATATGGCAGAGGGAGATGCTAAGAGCCAATTCTTACTAGATCCTAAATGGGATACTAGTTGGTGAATAATTGCAAATAAAGCTACCCCACACCGACCTTAAGAGACTCACTTTTGGAAAAGGCATGTTATCTGTAATAGTGGGCAGAGCATCCACTGAATCAGAGTATTTTTGTTTAAGAAAGGGCTGCCAAACTTTGAAGGCAGAGAAAGCAGTATTGTTTTTTCAAACTCTTGGTGCCAAAGAAGCAAAATAACATAACAGAAGAAAGGGGTAACATTCTGAAGGCGGATTTTTTTTTTTTTTTTTTTTTCCCTGTTGCAAATAAAAAAAATGAGTTGTTAATAAGGAATGAGGGCAATTTAGATGAGTGTTCTGCTTTGGACAATTGTAACACTAATAGGATAGAAGCAGTATAAGCAGTTGCTACAATTATAGCTGCAGTTACTAAGAGAAATCCATGTTCTGTTATTTGAATGAAGCATTCACTGTGTGGCTGAAAAGCAGCAGTATCTTAAAGAGACAGGGAAGGAAAATTATCCTCTTTTTTTTTTTTGTTTTGTTTATTTTATTATCCATGTGCTTTTTTTGAGAAAATTTGTGCACGTGATTCAACCAGGAATTCAAATCCAGTCGTTCCTTTGCACCCAAAGCAGTTTAAACAGTGTTTGAAAAAGAGAGTAAGTGTGCATTTTAGAAGTATAGATGTATACATATAAAAATGGAAAGTATCTGCAAGAGAGCAAAATGGAACAATTGAGTTTGTATTCCCTGTAGCCCACTAAAACTTACAGGTCATGCACAAATTATTCAAAGAGTAATTTCCCTTCCATTTTCATCAGGTTTCTTAATATTGTGAGCCATTATTTGCTTCCTTTCAGTGATGTGTCAACAAACATTACTTTTCTTTGTGGATGCAGCTGAATTTTATTCATTAGAGAGATTACAACACATGAACAGTTGTGCCTTTAGAATACTGGCATTTAAGCAGTTTATAAGGAGTATGTTTATGCTTTGGATGGAGATCACTTGGTGCTGGTGTTAGTCAAATTAGGGCTGAGGTAATGGAAATCTTAACTTTTCGCCCACTTCATGTATCTTTGACAATTTAGCATGTATGGTCGGCAGTTTCCAAATGCAAACAGATGGTGTGCTTATAAACACCAGGACATAGAAAGGTGTTATTAATACTGGGTTTGTCTCTTTATAAATGAAGGATACAGATCTATAGCTGGTACAAATTAGCATATTCACGTCAAGTAAAGTTATGCCAACAAAGATGGAATGAGAATCTGTCTTTCTGGCCACTATTTTTAAACACAATGCTGGAAATGGCTTGTGTAGTTGTCTCTCTATATGTGTTTTTCTATTCCCTGACTTTGTGGTAAAAGGAGTTCTCTAGCCATCTTTTTTTTTTTTTTTTCCTAGATGACCCAAGCAGTTTTTCAGCAGGCCTCAGCCTCTTTTCCTTCTTTAAACACATCTTATTCCTGTTTTTCCCATTTTCCAGTTTGGAATATGAAAGTAGCTTCTTGCATCCCTGTGCTTCCAGATGTAGCAACAGGATAGCATGTCTTTACTCCTCTCCTGCTTTTCCCATCCCTGTGGATTCATACATCCTGAAGAATTGCTTAAACTTGAGCTCAAGCTATGTCTCGCAAAAAGCCCAACAAAACAGTGTTAGTCAAATCTGTATAGTGCAGAGTCCTTGACAAAGTTAGTGCAGGTTGTGCTGGGGTTTGCTGCGTGGCTACATGGATGCTTTGCAAATCCTGCTGTGCTGGCTTGCAGCTGCCTCTGGACTTCCCAGTGGATAACACCGAACGAAATTGGATGAGCCGTGCCCATTCAAAATGTCAAATTTGTGTTCTTAATTTCCAGTGAGGATGTAATGTGATACCAAAATCGTTCTGTAAAGGGTCATATGCTGTTTTACTGTCAGTTTGTGAGGCTCAGACAGAAGGAAATGATCAAAACCACTCGATGCTCGTTATTTATTAATTGAGTTCTGGCAGAGCCTTGCTACATTCTGGCTTTTTGTTTGTTTCTTTGTTTACAAACAAAAAAAGACAAGCACAGTTCACAAAATAAACGAAAAGGGAAATTTGTTAACAAAGATTTCTGACAAGGAAGAAATGGTATTTGGGGGCATTTGAGTGGAGGTGCCTTGGAATACAGGGAGAGCAACTTGGCATTGTGTCACCCTCTCTGAGTGCTGCTCCTGAAAGAGAAGGATGCTTTAGAGAACAGCAGACCATGAATCTTCTATGCTGGCATGCTGGGTTACCAGAAAATATTTACCCTGGTAAGTTCTGTGGTGAGGATATTTTATGTGCTTGCACTTTGCTGCTTGCATGGATTTACTTTCTTTAAAAAAAAAAAAAAAGAGTAAAACTAACAAAAAGCTCTAACTGTTTCTTCACTTTTCTGTACCTCTGCCTTGTTTCTGTACATATTCAGGTAAAGAATAGTACATCGAGGCAATTGTGTCTTTCTCTACTAACTGTGGTTTCTTTACTTCAAAAGTCCTAAAGCTAGTTAGAGCTCAGTTTTTTCTTCTGCAGTGAACCCTTCCTTCTGCAGACAGACCCTTCCATAGATGCTGTGGCCCATGTGGAGCTGTGTCAAAGCCTGGGGTGAGAAGTTTACAGAGATGAAGGGTCTGAAGATTCAGCTGCTGGCCTCCCCCACCCGAGATTAAAAATTAACCAAATATAGGTGATTTTTTTCACAGGGATAGCTAAGAAAACATCTCTGATCAGCATGATCCTTCTGCCAAATTTTCTGACTTTCTGCAGAGCCTGAAGCCATTTTTATATCTCAGTAAAATAGCAGCAGCAACAGAAGTAATTTTAACAGTCAGTGATACATGCTTATTTGCTTCCTTTCTCCAAAATGGCTGATTTTTTTTCTTGAAATTTTCCCTCAAAAGATCAGTCTGAGGCAGATATCAGAGGATTTAAAATAAAATATTAAAAATATATTTTATGTCTATATTAAGCATTTTTTTATTAAAATATTAATTCACTTGCTTGCAGAGTTGTAGAAAGCTAAACCCAAGGCTCTTGAGGAAGAGGGTTGAATAGTCTTCATTGTCATGGTTGCTGTGAGAATTACTTTCTTTGGGCTGCTGGTCTAAAAGTGTTGTGTTCAGCTGCAATTCTATATGCCCTGTCCTTGAGATACCCAGTTCTCTGTCTTTCACTTTCCTCTACTGCTGTTCTGTGGAGTGGTAGAAAAAAAATGGTGCAGGAGATCATTCTTTCCAGGTCACTTAGATCTGCATTGTTTCAGTTCTCCTTTTCTTGTCTGCTTGACTTCACAAATGTTTCTTTCCTCCCTTTGGATTAGAGGTGGAACTTTAAAAAGCCAAAATACACAGTGAGATCTGCTGAACTTCTGCTCTGGTCCTTTCCTAATCAGTTGAGCCCCAGGGGTTCTGCAGCTTACCCAGTAAACAAGAACCCAGTGTCAGCTGCTGAAGCTCCTGCTGCTTTTCTCTGCTTTTACACCATCTCTGCTTTTTGGACAGTAATGGTATCCAGACGGGGTCTGTTGCAGTTCCTCTTGCCTGGTTAGGTGGCTGTGGTGGCTTTTCTCAAACCACGTCAAAACCAGGACCTGGGAGGTGCTGCACAGTGTACCCATGTCCACACAACTGCCCTGTTAAATTTGGCAGCATAACCAGTTGGGATATGGAAAATGTTTGCTCATCTGGGTTGCTTGAAGAGAACAGGCAGTCTAGGAAGTTGGCTGGGGCAGGGCTACTGAAAGAACTTGCAGTCATGCAAGATTCCAGCTCTCTGTGGCTGTGAGCTGGCTTCCTGAAGCACTGCTAAAAATCCCCCTCGTTGCTCCTCTGTGCTCAAATCAATCCAGTTGAAGCTGGGAGTAATATTTGCATACCTCACTGGTTGTTCAGTCTAAATTAATATTTGTATAGCACACTGTGTTCCCCATATTGAAAGGACGACATGAACACTGCTGTTTCTAGGCAGCTACATCCCGTACTTGAATGTTGTAAATGTACTTAGTCAGGACAGACAAGACTCACTGCACTTGTTTAGAAAAACCCTGTCAGTGCCTCAGTATATGTGTGAATGCATATTTTTTTTTTTACATAGGTGATGTGTTTACTGTAAAGCTGAAGCTCTCCTCTGTTGGAATAGCCCTGTTTCAGAGGTTAGGGGGTTGTGTTCGTGTGCCGTCTTTTAGTCTGCTTGCCACTGCATTGCGTGCTGGGGGGAGTATTATGTCTTTTATTCAGGGTCTTTCCCTGCTTATAGAAACCTTCCAGTGCATGCATAAATCCCCTAGCAATGCTTTTTCTTAAGCTGAGAACATACATAGAGTAGATTATTGTCTGGTAAAGCTGATTGGTATTCCTTAAATCTTGATCTCATCCCTTACTTATTCACACATCATCTGCACAGAAGATATTTCTGCTGTCTTCTGAACTCTGTTTCACACAGCCCAGTGAGATGTTAAAAAAATAATAATTTTACAAATATTTGCTAAACCAAATTAAAGCATTAAATAAAATCTGGGGAAAAAAATGAATTCTGAAAAAATAATTAATTCAAGCTAATAAAAGTTCTGGTCATAGATCTTCAAAATTCTCCTGCAGTGTGTGAAAGGGGGTAATTTCTCCAAAGGTCTTGCTTGCAGAGCATCTGCTGAGATGACAGCATCAGGAAAAACAGAACAAGCCGTGGCATCACTGCTGTTGCATGGTCGGCATCGCGGCCTGAAGAGCAAAGCAGCACCGTCTCCTGCAGGAAACCCTGGGCTTGTAGCTCTCAGTGCACAGGATTCTGCTCGTTGTGTCACGCTGCCATAAATCCTGAGCAGATCCATTGAAATGGAGGGAATTACTCCAGATTTATGCCAGTTTCGGTGAAAAGAGGCTTTCTGCTGAATGGATCGGGGCAGCCACTCGCCAGGTGGAAGGGAAAAAAGTGACTCAGCTTTCAGCAGTTGTTGCTGATCGCTGGCTTTTGCCAAGCGTGGAGTCACAGATTTTCTTCTTTTTTTTTCCCCCTCCCCCTTCTTCTTCTCCCTGCCCCCCTTTTTTGGTTTTGTTTTTCTTTTTTTTTTTTCCTTTTTTTTTTTTTTCCCTTTTTTTTTTTTTTTCCCCCTGAGTGAGTGACTGCTTTGCACACTGCAGAGAAAAGAGGACTTAATTTCTGAGGGGAAAAAGGGATTCAGTGGCAGGATGAACCGTCCTGAGTCCTTGCTGTGGGCAAGGAGGTTGTGGAGGAGCAGATCACCCTTGCTAGAAGCATTTGGCCCCTCATTTCAGGGTGTGCAGTACTGGCTTCTGCTTCTCACCCTTGGGAGACAAACGTTTGTAAGAGGGAGTTCTCTGCCTGGCTGGCCTTGTTTCTGTGTGCATGGCAGTAACCCGCTAAGGTCAGTGACAGCAGCTGCTCCTGCAGGGCACTTGCAGAGCAAAGCCTGCAGCAGAGCAGAGGGAGCTGCAGCTGGGTGCTGCCTCTTCCTTTTCCCCCATCTTCAGCCACCCTGCTCTGCCTCCCCAGCAAGCTCACGAGCCAGCAGCAGTGACCATGACCATTGCCTGCACCTGGAAAAAAAAAAAAAAAAAAAAAAAAAAAAAAAAAAAAAAAAAAAGTAAAGGGGAGGGAAAAGACTGTGTAGTTAAGTTTTAGGGCCATGTGCTAGCTGAGTAAATATTGGGGTTTATTTTGGACTACCCAGTAAGTGTACTCCAAGAAATGGTATTCAATTACTGCAATGAAAAGTGGGATTTAAAAACTCTAAACGGAGAAGACAATAGTGTACTGTAGATCTCTGAAAAACATGGGTTGTTGAACTGAAGCTCCCTGAATGTTTCAGCCCATCTGTCTTGATAGTTTCTGTGTCTTAATCACGGATTTCATGAAGTGTCTAATTTTCTTTTTTTAGCTTTCTGTCTTCCTCTTGTACAAAAGTTAAGACAGGGAAATCATCTGAGCTGGATTTACTTTTGCATTCGAAAGAAAAGCAGTCTATAAAAAGAAGTGAGTGGTGTGTGTGCTGGGAAACCAAGTTTGTCTGCTTTGGGTTTGGGGAACAAGATTTTCCCACCCTCAGTTCTGCTACTGTTGTGGTTATTGGGACAGCTGGGGCGTGCAAGTATAGGTGCCTGCCCCGTGAGTGCCAGTGCTTTTAGCTGTCTGGCTCTGGTCCACGGATGTCCAAACAGTGGGGACTGGCTCTGCTGAAGTCACTGG
Organism: Regulus satrapa; assembly: GCA_013396955.1. Lineage (NCBI taxonomy): Eukaryota > Metazoa > Chordata > Aves > Passeriformes > Regulidae > Regulus > Regulus satrapa. The sequence continues at coordinate 785,064 of VWZN01017017.1, forward strand.
CAAAATTCCTTTACTGTCCCTCCCACTGCTGCCACTGTTCCTGGCAGCTGTCAAGATGTACTGGCAAGTCCCTGAGCCCTCTTGCACCTCGGGAAGTCTGCAACAACTCTTCTGAACTAGAGATTTGCTTCCTATTCATAGCTGCGGGTTGAAAAGCACAAACCAACCAACAGAAATGTCCCCCCTTAGTCATAGCATTTTAATTTACCCCTCGGGAGGGTCATTAAAGGAGGGTTGTGCATCTCCAGATCCTTCCTGTGTGAATCCATCACATAGAGCCTACTCAGTTTCTAGCAAGAATGGAAATTTTTGCCCCTACCCTGCACAGAGCACAGATAAGGCCATGTATATTTGCAATGTGTACTATGCAGAAGATGCTGATTGACATTAATTAGGAGTGGGAGGTGTGAAAGTGTAAAAATAAAATTCCGTTCTGTCAGGTTTACTATTAGAAGTGAAGTACATGGTGTGACACTGAGTGCATGTGAGTGTGCACGTGTGTCTGCGTGTGAGTGTGTGTGGAGTGGAGGGTGTGTACTCAGTATTTAGAACAATGGTGGGAGTGAAGCATTGCAGGTTGGAACATCTGTAAAAGTCTGCGATTATAACCTTATTTTTCTTGGGAGCTCCTCAGTGAAATGTGCTTACAAATGGTTTCTTTTCCATTGCTAGCTCAAAATGCCATGCTAAAAAGCACACAGTGCCAGGGATTGCAACTTGTGTCAGCTCAGCTGCCTCTGCCCAGCTTTGTGCTGCTACAGTGACTGTTGTGAGAAGCAATCAGAAGGGACAATATTTCTGGTAAATTTTAGCAAGAGCAATACTTTGAAATTAAATGGATCTTTATTTAACAACCTCCGGTATTGCTCTGGTTAGTAATAGTTATTAATTTATTCTGTGTGTGTGTACTAAGAATGAGAAGCAAAAAGTGAATTCTGCTGTGTTAATGGTTCAAAAAGTGTGTTGTTGACTTCCTGACTTCCTCTGGAAAAATAAATGGACAATCATCTGTGTAACTTAAAAAGCATATTCTTTGGATCTTCACTGCGTTAGAATATTTGAGCTCGAGAACCATTGTGTATGAAATTTCTTCAGTATCTGTCTTATGTGGGTGATACTGCCAGAGGGTTATCTATGGAGCTTTTAATAGCTGTCTGACTGTCCATCTGCTCTATGTGGCTGTTTATATTTATCCTTTATATGAGAAAGTTCAAAACATGGGCACTCTGTCAGCCTAATTCATCTGTCACTGAAGTGGGTGGCACCGATTGAAGACCTCTTCCCCAGTGGTTGAGACCTTTCCATGTGGAACTGCAAGACTGTGTTTGGTCTTCATTGATTATAGCTAAAGGACAAATCTCCTTTTTCTGTTACACCTCCAAAATGATGTGTGTTACCCTAATTTTTGCTTGTGTAAGCAATCTCTTAATTTTCTAGCAGAATTTTTCTCTGTTGACAAACTGACCATTTGCTGAGGGAGAGGGTGGGAGTGACACCTCAACTCTCCAGGTATGCAAGGTACTGATAGTACATGCTACAGGCACTGTGAGTTGTGGCTGCTTGTAGTTGAGATACAGATCTGTTACTTAGGCCTTCTGGTTAAGCATAATTTCCTGTCTATTACTGAAAATAGATTTAATGTTTTGGACATTCAGTTAAGATATTCTCAACCTCCTAGAAGGAAAGCACCAAGGCTGACAGCACCATTTTGCAGTGGCTTCACCAACATTGGTGCTGTTGCTTTACCATCATAATATGGAAGAACCGGCTCAACACCACCCCTCCCCCAGCCCCCAAAACCAAACGAAACAAGCAAAAAACCCTAAACACCTACCCAAAAAACTCAGTCCTGGCTTGCTGATGCTGATCCTTCCCCTTAAGAGCTGATACTTTGGGTGAGGTGTCACATGTTGCTGAGAAGGGGCACGTGGCTTCAGCTAGGAGAGTTTGCTGACCGTGGGAATGTGAAGCTAAGGGTTCTGCTGGTGGATATTTTCCAGCCAGCTTTGGTATCAAATTTACAGAGTGCCTGTGGTACAGCACTTCACATACTGTGTCACAAAGAGAGGAGTTTAGAGGTTTCTCCGAGTATGTGCCCCTCTTAGTCAACTGAGCTGCACATGGTTTGTGTAGGGAAGATGCTCCCTACACTGTACCTGGCATGGGCACGCCTGGTCTGCCACAGCTTGGGTGAGGTGCATGGGGAAATGTTCACATGAACTACTGAAGCGCCAAAACCAATTTACAGGTATACACATACTGAGGTTTCCCCTTGAGAAAAAAAGGTGCTGTAGTTTGGGTAAGAAAACCACAAGGAGGTTGATTTCTGGGTTTTGGTTTTGTTTTATTTGTTAGTATAACAACTTACTTGTGTTTGAAAGGGTTAAGCAGAAATAAGTTCACGATTAAAGCAGCGTGCATGGCATATCTGGTGTCAAAGAAGTTGTTTGTATTCATATATGTTTAGATAAAAATATATTGGATTCTCAGCAGTGGTTGTTTTTTTTTTTTCTTGGCTGTAATTGTGATGTTACTAGCAGCTAATGACAACTGGGTTTCACGACTGTATTTTTTTGCTGTAAGCCTCAGTTCAGTGAAGTGAGCAAATGCATGTGAATTCTGAAGGAAAAGAAAAGGGAAAAATAAAAAAGAGGAGGGCAGAGTAAAACCACCATGTTTGAAATCATCCTCAGACTGTTTCTGTTTTCAAGGCCTGGTCAAGTAGTATTCTTGGGAGAATTAATCAGAGCTTAGAGAGTTCAATGCATATTCAGTATCTGCTAGAATGAGACTTCTACTGATTGAAGAACCATTTGGTCTTCGAGATGATAGCTAAAAATGTATTTTTCTTCTTGGGGACTGTAACTGCTGAAATGAAACCTACCAGTATTTTGGGTTAGACCAACCCACAGGGTTTGATCTTCATACACAGAAAGGCCACTTTCCACTCTTGAGGCAAGGAATAAGACCTTGAACCAGGCATAGATCATACAGTTCATTTTGCCTTCTTCCTCTTTTCATACTGATTAATATATTAGGCTGTCTAAACATAAAATACACAAGCAAAATGTGTGTGGGAAAACACTGTGTAGGTATATAGCCTTCAATGATTGGGTAGCTATTTGTAAGCTTGAATTAATTAGTTGGGCTGACGTGCAATCCGTTCAGCTTTGTGGGGGCTGGACAGTTTGTGGGCAAGCAGGAGGGAAATCCTTTGAGGGATGTGTCATTGTAGGACATTCTATACTAAAGCTTTTTTTGAGGGGGGAAGAGAAGTACTATTAGAATATCTGCTCATGATCCTCCATGACATGAGCATAGTTTAAAACCAGAACCTGTGTTTTGAATGGTTCTTCACTTGTCATCATGTTTTTCAATTCTGTGTTACAAAAAAAAAAAAGACCATTAAATTATTTTTAACACAATGTGTAGAGACAGTGCTTGAAATAGTTTGTAATCAGCTAGACCAAGTCCTGGATGGTGCTTTCCTGTTAGTGTTTATAGAAGAAAACAGTGCTTGCACAGTTCAAATGCATTTCGTGTCAGCACTGATCACATTGTTTGCAGTCTATGAAAACAGAACATTAGATTTCACCTCAAAGCTATTCTAAGAAAACTTTTTAATAATCATTGATTGTATCTCAGAAACATGGTAGTACTGAAAATGTTACCATAGCTATAGCCATGAAGTTAGAACAGAACTGCTATTATTTTTGGAGTGTGACTAAATCAGTAATTTTTCAAGTGAAAAGGTTGGCAGAATTTCATTGTGCTTGTCAAAGTCAGTTACTCGCTTCCTTCCAATTCCTCCAGTTTTACTTATCTGTTTGGTGAAAGCAGAACACAGAAATGCAGGATACGCTTCCAGAGCCCACGCAGGGAGCCTGCATGCAGCATGTCAATAACCACCTGCAGCCTCTCAGGCTTTCCCTGTGCCTGTCCCGACTGCTCCTCTCAGATGGGGAAGGCGTGGTGCCCCTGCTGCTCCGATTGCAGAGCAGAGTCTGGAGGTAGACTTGTGGCCCAAGGGGCAGCACGGCAGAGAGCTGAAGCTGGATCTCCCAGGTCCTTCCTCTCTTCTGCAATTTAAAGTTTAATACTGAGCGATGGTTGTAAATGTGCTTTTCAATGCCTTCAACTTGCATGAGTGAAACTCTGGGGAAGGTTGATGTGGAGCTGCCGACACAACTTGTCCAGGAAGTTTTCTTTTTGAGGAATGTTAAAGTGGCATTAAGGTTTTCCTTTTGCTGGGGTGCTTTTTTTGCTGTGTGCATTGGTGAATCTTGGGTGGGTGTATCCTCTTTTTCAGATTGAGATTTGGAGTTGTGCTTTTCATTCTTCACTTGATCTTAAACAATAAACCAATGTTTCATAACACCAGTGTTTTAAAATTCTGTGATAACAGAAGTGTCCTAATGATTATTTATTGGGAGTAGAAGTTTATCTTGTGTTATCTTTGGGCTAAATTGGAAGGACGGTGCTTCAAGCAATTTTTAACAGAAAAAAAAAATAGTATCTTGACATTCCACAGCATACATAAATTGATGAAAGTCAAAAGATCATTTGCATTGAGGCTGTGCATAATGATCTCATTTATTATTATGTGGTTTGCGCAGGCTACTCTCAAGAAATGTAGGAGTTCTTCTTTTGTAATGTTTCTACATCAGGATGACAGAGATGAATACTCCATAGATCTGTAGCCATATGGTTCTCCCAGTTCCGCTAAATTTACTAGAAGAAAAAGTAGTGTATTATGCCTTTCTAAATATAGTTCTTTTTCCATGATTGAAATTGAATCACTTATTCTCTGGAAAACTCTGATATTCTGTAGTTTCCTTTGTTCCAACTTGAATATTCTTAGGAAAAGTAAACCCATGATTTCTTCATATAAGTTTTGTGGGATTTTTTTAAATTTTTCTTCTTTTGTTTTCATTTTTGGATCCAGACGTTCTCCGACTATACAAACCAAATAAAAATATTAGTGACCTCTTGTTATAATCTAGTTCCTCAGATTATAGCAAAAAAAAAAAAAAAACCACAAAAAACAAACAAACCAAAAAACTTAAAATGCCTTAAAAGGAAAGGAAGGCAGTGTAAAAGAAAGCCTGCTGGGAAGAATAAGAAAGAAATTTTAAGCACTTTTGTAATAAATGCCAAACTTCATAAAACTCTTTGTGATTGGGGCTTGCTCCTGAAATTGTAGTTCTAGTTTGGAGCCTTCCACTGGCACAATGTCTTCTAAGAGGGTTTGATGTGTGTTTTGGGTTAGTATGAGTGGTTTCAGTGGCTGAACCAGTTGCAGGAGGCATCTTAGAGACCTCGCTGTGAAGCTATACAGCGATCTCAGTGAGTGAATATGTATGCAATGATCTTGGTGCCACCAGGAAGAAGAGTGATATTAATAACAATCAAAGAAGAGGGACCGGCACTTGATGTGATGACAGTTTCTGTTTGCCAGCCAAGTAAATGTGTCAGAAGGTCACCAAAGAGTATCTATGGCAACCAAGAGAGGAGGATGGCTCTGCTGGATCAGTGTTGCTTTTTGGGTAGAACCCCAGGCAGTGAAGTGGGATATGACCTGATTAAGACTATGCTACTAACTGAAAATGATAGTATTTATCAGCCCTAGTCTTCAAAAGTCAGTGAGAAGCAGAAGGAGAAAAAAATGGTGGAAAGCAGAGAAAACAAGGACCAAGAAAGTTTGTCTGATTTATTTCCAATTTAAAAGCTCAGACTATCCAGTACATATGAAAGTGTAAGGTAAGTCTGATCTCTGGAGAAAGGATAGTTACTTGTCGTTTCTAATAGGAATGTTTTTATTCTGCCATGTCTTATTTTTTCTTTAAATTTACTTTTTTAAAGAAGTAGGGTTTGTCAGGAATCTTACAAACCAGCACCAGACTTGCCATTGCACTAGCCATAAATTTTGTCAAGTGACATTTCTTGCATGGTTCTAAAAACTAAAAATAAATGAAAAATCGCCAAGTCTTTTAAGCCTTTGATGGAAATCCAGCAGCTTAAATATCACTGAAATCCAGTCTGTGGAGTGGGTTAACTGAATTCCCAGTGTAGCAGCAATATTAAAACAACTGTCTTAGATAATAAATGGCAATATGCTCTATGACTCACTTGAGGGGTCATTATTTTTGGCTGGCCTGAAAGGCGGCGTTGTTTGCTGGGCTGCGCTGAGGAAGGTATCAGCCTGTTCCATGAATGTGATCAAAATGGTACAGTAGAAGAGTGAGGGCAAGTTTCCTCAAGAGACTACCTGGGATGCAGGCTGGGGAGGAGGAGATGGATTCCCCTCCCTGTTTTCCCAAGGCTGTTTCTTTGGTCTGTAACCCACAGTAATAAAAGCTCCTGCGAAAATGCTGTATGTTCCTTTCGCCTCCATTTTGTACTGCAACATGGAAGCCTAAGGAGTAGTGCTGCATGTGGTACTTCAGGATCCGAAGGGCTACGGAGTTACATTATTGAGGGGATCAATAATCTCTGGCACACATTGTGATTTGCTTTCTATTCATTAACATGCACGTAAATAATGTAGTAAAGAACCGCACACAGAACCTTAAAAACCTGCAGTTTGTGTCTGGGTTTTATTTTTTTTTCCCACGGGCCTGCTGTATCTTTTATGCTGCTGGAATGATCTTCTCTAGCATGACCCCGTGCTCTGATCCTTAGTTTGCTCAGAGCCAATCTCAGACCAGCTGCCATGTGAGCACTGCCTGCTCCTCTCCAACCCTCGTTTTAGTTTTCATGTTCCTGCGTTTTGTCAGGTGCCAGCTGGCACCGCAGCTGTGCTGGTGGCACTCAGAGGAGCCTGGGGTCACTGTGAGCTCAGCTGGGCACTGGCTGCTGCAGGGGTGGCACCAGCAGGCACAGGGAAGCTTGGAGGCATTTGTCACGTTGCTCTTGAGGTGATTCCACTGCATACTCATGGAGCAACACGAAGAGAGTTCTAGTCCTTCTATAACTGTGCCAAGCAGAGCGTTACTACAGAGCATCGTCATTCGGCTGGAATAAAGGGAAATAAAGGGTGAAAATGTTTGCAGGATCACAGAACTGTTGACTCTTTCAAACCCCTACAAAAGTAAATGATTGAACAAGTCTACAGCTTGGGTTCAGCTGTGGATGTGCAGCTCAAGCTATAATTTTCTATTCTGAGATAAACTCTGGTTATTGTTTAATGAAATAGAAAGTCAAGGCTTTAAATTGCAAGCAATTCAGATGTTTTTCTTCCACAAGATTGTGTAGCATTTTTTGTATTGTCTTCCATCTCCTTGTGTATCTAAAAAGTTTACTGTGATAAGTGCAGTGGAGAACATGGTTTACTCTCGCACGAAGAGAACAGCCAGGCAGTGTTTCTCCAGGTTCAGAAAGCCTGAAAGGAGAGGAGAAATAAGTCCGAGTGATGAGTTTGAAATAATTTCTGACTCGTGCTCCTAGTGCTGTTTGCATCCATGCTTTCAATGTCTGTGTAAACCATTACAATGCAATGGTGATTCTTAAAACCCCAACAAATTCTGTTCCTCTCAGTACACAGAAGCTGCCCTAGAATTTTCCTTGTTGTCTGTTTTTGGATCCTGTTCTGTTGGCAGCGTGGTACAAGCTATAGCTGGCACCCGCATGATGCAGTGCTAGGCTTTGTGTAAAAATACACTGGAGTGTATGTGGGCAGGGCCGTAGCCTCTGCAGTTGCTCTATTTGTAGCATGGCTCCTTCATCTTTTGCATGTTTCTGTATGTGATATTTGGGCAGATTTTAACAAACCTGGCTTAGCGTCTGAAATAACAACTAGCATCGTATCAAAGCACTTAGCGTATTATGAAAGGAGCATGCTTGTACAGCAGGACTATTTATAGCCCTTTTGACTGATGTAAGGAAAAGGTATTCCAAAAGTATTTGAAATATATACAGATTTTTATACCGTGTCAAAATGCAGCGCTTAGAAATCCCACTGTGAAAGCCTATACTGATAAAAACAGCTTCTCCCTCAGTTTCTGGGATACTTGTGACTTGAAAGAGATTATGATCAGTTGCTTTCACACTGTGTTGTTTTGGACTATAAAAAACAGCCCAGGGGTATCGTGTGTGTTCACCAGGATCTAGTACAGAGGGTCTGCTGTTAGTAATGGCTTGAAGATTTTTAGGGAAGATAGATTAAGAGTTTCAGCAGATACGTCATGTGAAACCCATGCAGTGTCACCAACCTCATCTTCTGCTAAATTGAACAAAACTGTTTTAAGAAGTAACCCAGCTTTTCTCATACCTAAGCACTTGAAATATTAGGGAAAATGAAAAGGATTTTATTCTTCCTAAGTGCAAAAGAGGCATTGGAAAGGTTTTTAGATAGGCAAACTATAGATTAAAAAATATGTGTAGCAGATTTATCATAAACAAGACATGTTTATTTCCTCACTCGTTTGCTTCAGAGACACTTAAAACTAGCTTGTTTTCTGAGATCATAAGTTGCCGACATTGAAGAGGAGAAAGCAGAAGACTAATAGCAGTGATGGCACAAACACCACTTATCTGCTTATTAAATACAAACTGGTTTGCTTCCAAGTTCTTAAGTGCTCTACTTATTTAATCTGGTTTGCCCAACCTCTCTTTTTAAGTCATTTTTTTCTGCTCAAAATTGCAAAGAAATTTTTTGTCAGAACACTTTGTTGGTTTAGATAAAGCTTTTTTTTTGTTGCTTTTGTTCAACACATAAAACATGTTCGGACTGAGGGTTGGCCCTCATTAATTGGAGTTTCAGGAAGCAGAAAATGGGAATGCTAACAGAGTATCTTCAAATAAATAATGATTAATTGCACAAAGAAATACTCTGACTTTATTTGTGTATGCTTAACAAGCCTTTACTACTACAGTTTCTGCTGTTCAAGAATAAAACTGAGAATATGTAACATCAGTATCTGTTTGAATATACCCATGGTCCTGCTTTCACTGCTAGAAAGCACAAGCACTGGTTTTGCTGCAGTCTGTTCTTGGCAGCTATAAAGAGCTGTTGATGAGATCAGACTGGATCCAAAAACTGGGCATCCTCTGTGTACAACATGGACACTGATCTTCCTCTCCATAATCAGTGAGCATCAGTCTTTTTTGACAGAGGATTCTGCTTTGTTCACCTTTGTTTCCCTGCTGAGTGCCGTTTTCCCTGCTTTCTCTTTTTAAAATGGCCTAAAAATCCCCTGCCTGTTTCACCATGGTTTTCACAACATTATTTGGCCATATGTAAGTTTCTTGTTGCTGTTAGAGCAGCCTGCACTATATATCTTTCTGTGCTATTGAACTGCTTGTAATATTTCTGTCTGTGCCCTGCCACACTTGGGACTTTGGAGGCCCAGCCATTTTACAAGGCAAATTTCTTTCCTGCTCACTGCTGCCAGTGTGCAGTTTGGGTTTGCCCAAGGTCCTTCCTTTCAAAAGTCACTCTTGCCATGTTGGCAGGTGGAAGGTGCCCATTTGATGGGGAGGGAGAGGGTAAAGGGTCAAAAGAGTAATTTTCACGCTTTAAGCTGCTATCACTGAAGTGATGCAACACTTGCTGTATCAGCTGTTGGTTAAGCTGCTACACCACTTTACTGTTCATCAGCTTCATCAGCGTGTTCAGCATTTGGTGATGAAGGTTATCCAGGGAAAGGAGATTGCAATTTGTGGCGATGCACTCATGTGGAATTGGTGGCCAGAGGAGCACAGTAATGCAGCCTCAATAGAAAATGCATCCACAGAGAACAGTTCCCCTTCTTTGATTTGTAGCGTTTTGCTTTAACCAAGGTTAAGTCAGAAAGCACAGCTGCCTTCTACCACTTTGTCGTACTTCACAACTAAGGAAGGAGAAAAGCTTTCCTCTTAACAGCTTGATGTAGTCAAGATCCAAGAAGCCCCAAATTCTCTGTAGTTGTGTTTTTGCTGCCAACTTGCAGACTCATTTGGGGACATTATGCTTGATCAGTCTGTGCTTCTTTTTCTTACACTGTGGGGTTTAAATCCCTTCCGCTTTTGCGTGGAAAAGCTTCTTGTGGGAGTCAGCTGGGTTGCATTTTCCATACTCCATTCTGATCAGCACAGCCTTAAGATTTCCTAGTTTTATGCTGATAAAGGTGCCTTCTTTCTGAAGTAATGTAATATAGTGAGGTTCTGTGAATCCAATACTTAGGTGGATGAGATCGGGTGTCAAACCATCTCTTCTGAGGTGTTTTTTTTTCCTGATTCCAATTAGGTTTTATAAATTTGATTTGTGCTTTTGATGATATTTTTTATGTCCTTCCTTCTAAAGGAAGTAAACGCAAAGGCAATGCTTTGATCTGTTATCAGTTACATAGATACCTATAAAGGTTTTTCAAGATCTTGGTATCAGGGAAAAACCAAATCTTAGGGCCTGTTTTTTAAAACAGATGATTAGCTGAGGGGAGGAGCAGTGAGATGGTTACCAGTGATGGAAAGATAAATAGGAAATCTGAGTAATGTGGGAAGGAGCTATACATTGAGGCTTGGGTTGGGAAGACAGTGTAGATGGGAGCTGAAACATCAGTGAAGTGTGTACACAGTAACTGAAAATGTCAGGAAAGAGTGAGAGGGAAAGCAAGTGTATTGGAAGATGCTGGCACTGGAAGCCAGCAGCAGGAGTCTCTGTAGTTGTATATAGTATTTCAGCAGTGTAAAAGACTGGAGTTTATTCTTGTTGATGTGCTAATAAGAGCTCGGGGGTTTCTATTTTACCTCTCTGGAATCTGAATAGCTGCACAGTGAAGAGATCTGCCACAGCAGACCTAAACGGGTTGTTGGTTGTTGGAAAGGTCTCACCTTCTGTCCCTCTTGTACAGTCAAGAGACTTGTAAAGCACTATGAGCATTCAGAGTTGTATGCAATTCCTGTTCTAACCCTTGTCCTACACTATTCTTTTGAGTTTTCTTAAGCTTAACTAGCTAATGCTGCAGTGGCAAAATATAAATGCTATCATCCATGTTCCTAGGAAAAATGATGGTATTTTTAAGTGTACTTAAGAGTATCCAGTGGTGAGGTGCTTCAGGATAAAGGTTTAATTCTCAGTTTATTCCCCCTCAGTTGTGCTTATGCAGATTTCTTTTCAGTAATGCAGAAGAAATAATGATCAGTTCTTTCACTCTTTCCTGCATTATTTCTTAAATTAACAAACTGGCTATCTAGAAACACATTTTGAGAGAAAAAAAATAATTTTATTGGAATTTTTTTGTGATATCTGAGACTAAGGTATCTCACTATTAATTAAGAAATAGGTTTTTCATAACCATATTGCATTTTCTTTTGGTGCCACACATAGATATCTTCCCAGCCTTTATAATCTAGCAACATTTTATGCATTCAAGCTTAATTTAATATTATTTGTAGGCTTTTACATAGTTATTCTGATCTTAGTTCTTTTCAAAAGAAGGGTAAATTACAGAAACAACTCTTGTGAGGTGCAAACTCTTAGATGATGATACCAATTTGCTTTTCACAGTTATGCACAATAAAGTACTTTTCATTGCAGGTGAAATGAGCTGCATTGACATGTTCCTTCTTTCACAGAACACAGTTGGGTTCTGGTACAGGTATGAAGAGCTAGCAGTCATGAAACTGAAACAGCATTTAAGTTTTTATTGAGCTTCGTATTTATCTGTATGGAAAGCTGTATGGACAAGTTGTTTTCCTACTGTCTTTTATTTTCCTGTTACCTGTGAGGAATTTGCACTTAACTTTGTGATGAACCCAGATTCCTACAGGCATTGCTTTTTCAAAAATTCCTTATGTGAAAAAAAGAGTGTCTCTGTGTAGGAAACAGGGAAATCTCTTACATCAACTACATTTTTGATAAAGCAGATTTTATTTTTTATGGCCTGATTCAGTATTAGATTACTGCAGTCCCATGCCTTCTTAATTTCTTTCATCAGTGGAGTTATTTCAGCATAAACCTGGTACAAGGGATGGCAGAATTAGCTTCTCTGTGTGTAATTATTCTTTAGTCTGCAAGGGTAAAGAAGTACCTTCTGGAGGCCAGCAGTATTGCCCTATTAAATCTGCTGCAAATGTGATCTGAGGCTTTGAACATTGAACTTTAAGTACTTTAAACAAAACTTTGAAAGTAATTTTTTTTTTCTTTTACTGTGAATACACCAAGGATTTGTTACAAGAGAAAGGGTCTAATGCCCTTAGCCTGTAATGAGCCCCACAGAGGCAAATCTTGCCTTGCTATTTACTCCAAAGCCAGGGAGATTGCCTGCCTCTTGGTTGGAGATGTGTAAGAGTAGGCCCTATCAGAAAAACACAGTTATTAACTACCTTGTCCTAACCTGAAATAAAAACTTCTTATTTAAGGTGAGTTCCATGCTTTTACTGACTTGTTGTGTTAAAAGACAAGCACGCTGTATCTCTATATTTATAGGGAGAAGACAGAGTGATAGGCACTAAATATCCACTGTGTATATCTGACAGTAGAAGACAGAGGTTGCCCATCCTTCGGGCACAACCCTACAGCCTGCAAAATCAAGTGTTTTAAAAGCTAACATTTTAAATGGCCAAGTCAGTTTTTGCCCTTAGAGGTGCTACAGGACGTGTAGCTGCAGTGTATGTATTTGCAAGATTCAGCATTTAATCTGTCTTTTAGAAACCTCGTATTATTTTTTCTGCTGGTGGTAATCTTGTCTGTGTTTCACAGATATATCTGTTAAGGTCAGAGCTATCAAGTCTTGTTAGTCCCAGCCTGATTTTCAGAGCAGGAGAATCTCCTGCAATCCTCTACTTCTTTTTAATGGGCCTCTGGCTGCACACAGCACTACTGAGAAAGAGGCCACCTATTTAGGTCCCAAAGAATGGATTGGTACCTAATTTAGTGTATCCAGGGGTGAATGTTGGCTTAGTATTCTCTCTCTCTCTGGGACTCCTATTCTGTGTATTGCTTCTTGGATTTTAGATGGGAGCTGTCATTTACTGCATGCCAGTGCAGAATCCAAGTAGGTCAGGGCCTCCAGGTACTGCTGTATGTTATACATTCCCCCCATGGGTGAGTTACCAGCCTCTGCTGAATCTGTAAATATTTGCTGAAACATTTTAGTGGGGCTCTGCTCAGGTTACCCTGAGGGTGACCTGAGGGTTAGAGGTTACAGGGCTGCTTGACCCCTGCTTGAGCAAAGGGGAGCAAAGCAAGCTCCTCCTCTCCAACAGGTGCCTCTGAAGGAGAACGAGGGAGTTGTCCCTTCTTAGAGACTTGAGCCAGAAGAGACACAGTGGCAAAAGCCGCCAGAAGACAAACTGTGAGTCCAAGCTGCATATAAATCTCTACCCTAAGCTGATTCGTTGTTTGGTCCACTTTCCTCTCTTCCCTGAGCCTCTTCTACTCAACTTCACTCTTAACTGGATCATCTTTATCCACTTCCTACAGAGCTTCCTTCATGCTCCTTTCGTTCAGCTGATCTTTTCCCAGGGAGCACAGAACCCTGTGTTTCACTGCCAAACCAGCTGCAGGGAAGCAGAAGACTCAAGTGCACACATCTTCCACTGAGACACAGGAGCTTGCTGCTTGCTTGCTGCAGGTCTGTTTCGAGGCAAGAGGGAACTAAAATAGCTTAAAACACTTATTGCTGTTGAAGATGAACATGTGACTACCTCAAACTGCATCGCCACTAAAGGCTTAAAAATAATGTGGTCTTCTGCCATCTGCTTACACATCTTTCCTCCACTCTCTGTTGCTCTTGTCACTTCAGACTGCTGCAAGCTCTTCAAAGCAAAGATGGTCTTCTCTGCCTTTGCAAAAGGCATGCCATTGTGGCACCTTCCCTACCTCATCTTTCCTTAGCTCTCAGTTTGTACTATACCACAAATAAGAGAGTTGATAGTTTTATAATTTAGTCTTAATGGGGATGTGGATTAAAGCAAACAGGACTTTCATTTTGTGGTATCTGCCCAGTTGTAACTCATCCCTAATGTGAATTTGTTGGTCACACTAAGATCTCAGGTATTGATCAATGATGTAATTGCCATCCTATAGTAGGAAAGATGATGTAATTCTTACCCAGTTACTGAAGACAGTGACCTTGAGACATATCAGGTGGTTGAGTAGCATAGATGGTTCACTCATTACAAAATGCCCTTGTTTTGAAATGAAACTGTCATCTGTTAATTACTGGGGAGGAACAACTATAACAAAATGCCAGCATGTCACAAAAGATACAGCATATCTTGACTTTTACCTGCGATTACATATTCCTGTTTTGACAGGTGACTTTTGATGGTTTTGTTGCTTTTTTGCTTTGGCCATCATTTCAATTTATGTTAGGATAGCATAAAACCTGACTTCTGTGAGCCTAAAAATAATATTTGGTTCGATAATCAGTTGGACATTAAAAAAAAGGTGTATGTGATAGGAGAAATTTTGGTAGATGGGAGGAGAATATATGGCGAAGTTTTGCCAATGGGAAAGCTTAGTTCCAAGTAGAGATGGCTTAAATTTACATTTGAGTAAGAGGTAGCATCACTTTTCATTTGACTACTTAATAAAAAAGTGACAAGCATTGACACCAGGTTTTGCATCTAGATAAACAGTAGCCAAAATTCAAAAAAAGTAATGGAGAAAAAAGAAATAAGACCACTTGCTATGGTTGTTAATAACGCTCTAGGGAAAAAGACATCTTTTTCTTTGAGTGGAAAGAGGTTCTAAGAGACCCCAGTACAGGCATAAGAAACATTTAGTAATGAGAAGCAGGAATCCTAAGAAGAAAAAACAGGTTTGAAAAGACAAATGGTTGAAGAGCTGTTTTTGGTTCTGCTGTTGGTATTTTCTTCTTAACAACTAATGTTCTTCTGGCCTAACATTTGCTGGTTTTGTGTCAGAATTTTTAAAAATTCTTTTGTTCCTCTCTTCGTCAACTGGCACATTTGCAAGATAAGTATTAAACTGAGGAACTTAGCAAAGACAACTTCTCAAGCAGATCATCAGTAAAAGTAGTGGAAGAAATTAATACTTTGCATGGATTTGTGACCTATTAAAGAAGACTACACAAGAGTGATCTGTCTAATTAATTACTGCAATGAATTGATCTTAGGAAATCATAGAGGCATAGCTCAGTCAGAATCTATATTTTCCCCTTTTTCTCTGAGCCAGACTTTTCTCTAGTAGCTTGTGTTTGAAAATAATGAATATTGCAGGCACGAATTTATTTTTCTGATTTCTATGAGCATGTACTTTATATTGCTGAGATACACTTCCCAGTTTTATGGACTTTTCAGGTCTTCTGTTTTCCCACTCTATTTGCTTAATATAATATTGTCAAATGTCCAGGGGATTCCTAATGTGTAAGATCTTACAGTCTGCTAGAAGAAGTTAAGCTGTCTGGTTCTTTATGTTCAAAGGACCTTGTGCTTGAAAATCCTTCATGCTGTGTCTTAGTGAGATTTTCAAGTTTCAGAGGAATGAAATAAGAACTCTGATGGATGTGGTCCCTACAGTAGTATTTCTTTTCTAAATGGGCAATAAATTTAGATGTGGGTAGTTGAAATTGTGAGAAAGTCAAGAAAAGAAGGAAATTACTTTAATTCTGTAATGCCAAAGGAATCAGAAAACCTCTCATATACACTCTGCCTCAGGGATTAAGCATGGGTTTTCATTTTTTAGAAAGCTTCTGTAGAGGGGTGCAACCACTTCAAAAATTAAGTTTCTTTGGCAGGCAGAGGTTCCAGTGGTGTGGGGAACCC
Source organism: Regulus satrapa (assembly GCA_013396955.1). Classification (NCBI taxonomy): domain Eukaryota; kingdom Metazoa; phylum Chordata; class Aves; order Passeriformes; family Regulidae; genus Regulus; species Regulus satrapa. Next base: position 800,775 of record VWZN01017017.1, read on the forward strand.
TTCTTCACTGATCCATGAGATCTGCTCTCCTCTATGGTTTCATTACCACAGCTTTGCATGAGCTGCACAACTGCCCTCCCTCATGTTTAGAACAAAAGAATCATTATATTGGAAAGGACCTTTAAAATCATTGAGTCCAACTGTTAACCTAACCTAGTCCACCACTATAAACTATGTTCTTAAGTGCCACATTTGTGTGTGTTTTTAAATCCCTCTGTGGATGGTGACTCAACCACTTCCCTAGGCAGACTGTTCCCATGCTTGGTAACTCTTTCCATGAAGATATTTTTCCTAATATCCAGTCTAAATTTCCCCTGGCACAGTTTTTCCTTGTCCTGTGACTTGTTACCTGGGAGAAGAGGTCATCCCCCACCTGGCTGCAGCCTCCTTTCAGGCAATTGTAAAGAGCCATAAGGTGCCCCATGAGCCTCCTTTTCTGCAGGCTGACCAACTCTAGCTTCCTCAGTCTCATCAGACTAGTGCTCCAGAGCCTTCCCCAGCTCCATTTCCATTCTCTGGCCAGTCTCCAGCAACTCAATGTCTTTCTTGTGGTGAGAGGAGAGGCCCAAAACCAAACACAGGGTTTCAGTTATGGCCTCACCAGGGCTGAGTCCAGGGAGACAACCGCTGCTCAGGTCCTGCTGACCATACTATTACTGATACAGGCCAGGATGCCATTGGGATTTATTGGCCACCAGGGCACACCTGGGCATGCACTGGCCTATGTTCAGCCAGCTGCTGGCCAGTAGCCTCAGGTGCTTTTCCACTAGGCAGCTTTCCAGCAGCTCTGTCCCAGGTCTGTAACATTGCATAGGGTTGTTGTGACCCGAGTGCAGGATTTGGCGCTTTGCTTGTTGAACCTTTAAAAACTGGCCTCAGCCCATTGATTCAGCCTATCCAGATCCCTCGGCAGAGCCTTTCTACATCCAGAAGATTAATACTTCTACCCAGCTTGCTGTTGTCTGCAAACTGACTGAGGGTGCATTAAATCCTCTTGTCCAGATCATGGATAAAGACATTAAATAGAACTGGCCCAAATAGATGAACTGTTTTCATCCTTGTTTTTGATGGTTGCACTTGGATAGCCCCATTCCAGTTATGCCAGGGCACTTGGGAAGATGGGGCAGTCACGTAGGGAGTGTGCCTGCTGTGCTGGGCAGGAAGTTGACACCGCTGCCCCTGTCCCTCATGCGACTGTGCTCAGCCAGGCGGTGAGAGGCCAGGGAATCTTCTTTATCACGTATCTTGCCTGCCTGCTGGGCCTGTCCCAGGGAAGGTAGGTAGGCTGCAGTTTCAGTATTCTATCTCTCTGTCGTTGATGCTCCTCAACCTACTCCTGCTTGAGCTCTCTCATTAAGCGGAGGAGTTCCTCTACCTGGGCGCAATTCCTACAGCTGTTCTCACTGCTACTGGCATAATATTGCGGATGAAGTACAGAAAGGCTGAAGGACAGGCTCATGAGAGACCAGTGATGCTGAGGGTTGACTTCATAAATTTGCCAAATCATTTGCAACTGTTTTATCCTGTAGGTCACCCTTCTGCTTGAATCCGTTTCTGCATTTTAAAATTTTGTACCTCAGCTAACTCGCATCCTTGACTTGGAGCCTTTATACATTTAGAGACAGTGGCACATCACTGAACACTTTCTCCCTCTATAGTACTGCTTCAGAGAGTGAAATTTGCCCTGGGGCTCTGGAGCAGACTTTAGTCTGTGTATCAACTCCTAAAGTCCAACTGTTTAATCTGCAGCACACCCCCTGCATTCTGCTTCTGCACTCAGTTGAATTGTTTTGCTGTTTAAAAACAAAATGAAGTGACAGTGCTTGTCCATGAAGCTTTCACTTGGTGCAAATTCATTTTTCTTTTCTCATTTCTCTGTCAGCTACTGCCTTGCCCTCCAAGTTTAGATAGCAGTTGTCAGGAGATTTAGGCCTTCAGATGACTCTTCACATTAACTATTTTTCTCTCTTTTTCTCTCTCTTTGCTGACTAGGGTGTCAAAAAAACACCAAACCTCTAGCAAAGTCATGGGTAATAAATCAAGCCATTTGTCCCAAATCTCTCTCCTCTCTAAAGCTTTTAAAAGCTGTTTTGCAGCATGGAAGTGGAGGTTAAACCCTGGGCTGTTTTTCCTGCACAGGGAGTTTGGCTCTTCTCACCTGTGTTCTGTGTATGAGTAGAGAGAAGACTTCTTGTTCAAGGTTGCTCCAGAGTATTTGGGAGAGGGGAAGAGCACAGATCTCTACCGTATTGCATCCAGGGTCATCTTAAGCTCAAGGATGCTTTTTCCAGATGTTCACTTGCTGTTGCTCCAAGAAAGCTCCCTTTTCTTCAGAATCTTTTGCTCCCCTGCCCTGTGAGTGTTTCAGACATGCTGGGTAGGCTGTCCCTTGAGATGTCCTGTTCCAAACTTACTGATATTTTAGGGTGTCTGTTGTGGCAAGTCCATTACCAGTGGAACCTTAAATAATTGTGTTTCTTTAGATACAGGGAGATGCTTTCTTACCTAATATAAGTTGGCTATAGCTTTTCAACCTAGAAAAACTCATGTAAGTTTGCACCAAAGCACTACCTGGTGAATTAAGGTGATGGAAATCTTCCTCACATCCCTTGCTAGACCACATTTTTCATGTTGCAGCTGGGAAACTGGGTCTCTGAAATTAAAGCATATATACTCTGCTTCCTAACATTCTTCTTCACAAAACTGTGAAGAGGTCTGGACACAGTCCAGTTAATTCTGGTTTATTTTCTTGCCGTGAATTTCTTCACTAGTGAGTGATTTTTTTTCCATATCTGTTCACTGCTCTGCTAGCCAAAGTGGAACATTATGGGGACTTGTTGCATAGTCTAGAGAGTGATGAATTGTGAGCATGAGAGATCTGTATATCTGATTTTCTTGGAAGACTCAAAGGAAAATCAGGATGATTTTTAAAATGTGGAGACTGAGTTGTTACTGCTTACCTGCCTCAACCTCTGGCTTCAGTTCCTGACACTAATGGATGTGGATATTATTAGATCAGTTTTCCAAAATTCACGTGAATGAAAATTAACTCCTGTATGCCCCCCAGAATAAGTATCTGGCTGTAGTAATCTCTGTCTTGTCTTGTGATCTGAGCAGTTACACATTTGCAGAAAATAAGTATGTATTTGGATGTGGTATGCTTCTTCTTGCAGCAGTTCTGCTTGAAAGTGAGAGAATTTGGCTGAACCCTTTGCTCAGCCTGGCACTCACACCAGGTTGCAGCTACATTCTCTTGTACTGTGTTACTCTTTCTCTAGTCAAGATCCATTCACCAGATGGAGTAAAGGAGTTCTCCAGCCAGAGCAGTCACCATGAGGATAGTAGAACACTCTTTGTTTGGCTTAGTTTCATTTAATCTCCACTTGGAGGAAGGTTTCAATTTTCCTTGCTGCTTCTTTGGTCTTGCCTGACTCCTTAGGATTGCTGTGAAAGCCTCATAATGATACATGCATTTTGGTTTTTCCCCATATATATTTACCAGTTCAGAGGGAAAAAATAAGTTCAACTTGCTTCACATAACAGACCTTTGTAATAGATGAATGAAGAAGACAAGATGACGTTTGTTGCAGAGTTTGTTGGGGTTTTTTTGATTCAGATAGGCGAGAGCCCGGAAGTCCGACTTAAGACAGACGTGAGCAACTTAGAGCTTTGTCTACGTGGGACTAAAAAAACCCCAAACACACAGACTATCTTTGTGCTACAGCTGTCATAATGGTTAAGAAGGTATGGCAGTAATATCAGTAAAAGCCTGAAGTAATGCTTCAGGCTTTTCCAGTGTAGATGTAGTTTATTATGGGCAGTAAAAGTCAGGTGTTTCTGTATTTACTGCTGGAAATATGTGGGTTTTGTGATGTTTGAAGACACCTGAACAGGAGAGTTTATGTCATACAGTGTGATGGAGTTAGATCCCTGACTTTCATCTTAGGAGGTTTTCAGAAAGTCTCAGCGGTGGTTTAAGTCCCTTTGAAGACCCGTTCTGAGCTCCCTGGTTTCCAGCAGAGCGCCTGAGAGAACAGCCCATCTGTAGCTTTGCTCCACCCCTGCATTTGGAGGCTGCCTCCCTGCTGCTCTTTAAGACTTCTGTTTTTTAAATCACCCCTGCAAACCCATGCTTAGCCTCTCATTTTTGGGAAGAGAATAAGGAGGAAGCACCAAAGCCTGCCAGTCAAGTTTGTCCTTATAGGAAGGTCCCATCCAACAAAGGAAGGGATCCCATCTAAGCAGGACCTATTTTGCAGGATTCTTTCTTTCTCTCCTTGTTCATCTTCCTTAGAGTCTGAGAGGTTTAGAATCAGTGTTGAAAAGATGCTCTGCAAAGGCCAGATCTGGAATGTTCCATGGTAGAAACTTCCTGCCTGCCTCTTTTTCAGTAAAATTAAACCTTAAAATTAAAGTTAGACCTTTGGCTTCTATTTCAAAAGAGTTATTCAGGGAGACAGTGACTACAACTCCTCTCTGTCATGCCATAAAACTGGGTGGTAGCCATCTTTGAGGAAAAAAAAACCAACTTTTCATAGCCAGTTGCTCATTTCTTGTGAGTCTCAGCAGCTGTGGTGGTTCCCTTAGCAGAGGGCTCAGGAGTGTAGCTGGCACCCTCGAAAATGAAAAGCACTTGAGTCATTTGCATAGTGGATCAGAATCCAGCCCACCCAGCTGCTGGAGCAAAAATCACAAACTTTCACATTAGAGTCATCTTCTGAAAAGCTACAAGAAAGAACTAAATGTTTGCTTTAAAGAAATTTTATTTGCTTTCTTGTAACCAAATCACCTGACTCTTAGATGATGAAGGGTATGTATCAACAAGATTTTATTGCCATCTTTCTTTGTCTGCTGAACTACAGTGATCAGTGATTTCAGATCTAAGAAGAGTTGTTTGATTCAAGTGTCAATATCATTGTTTGTGTCGATAGAAACCAATCAACATTTCCTCCTAATTTTTATGAATACGCTGTTACTGTGACACTTAGATTTCCTGTCTCTTGTATATCTGAGTCAAAAATTCACTGCACACAGTGTTGTCATATCTTCTGTGTTAGTTATCTATTGCCTTACTAATAGGCGTCTTTATTATAGTCCGTAGTTCTCCTGTTGAGATATGTCCAGACATCATTGGAGCCTATAATCTTTCGTTTTCATTCTGCATCATGGATTTGTTTGAGGGACTTCCTCGGTAATAGCTGTAGGAAAAGGCAAATAACGTAACAAAAGCAGGTGAATGCAATCAGCATTGCACAACATACAGGATTTTTCCTGGATAACCTTTTAAAGTGACTTTTTTCCAAAAGCAGTGGCAGTTCAGTGTTGATTTTTCTTTCTTTTTACGTTTCAGCATGAATGATTCAGGCTGTCTTGAGAACAAAATATAAAACTCTGCATTTTTGTACCTTTCTAAAAAATGGGTCAACTGTTTCATTTAAGTACCTGTGTAGCAACTTCATATTTGGGGGTAAATACTTGAAATTTTGCTGTAGAGAAATTGGGCTGTATTTTCCCCAATATTAGGAATTTGCCTTCTCATTTGCAGCAAAACTTGTCCATAATCAGTCAGTATATAAACTCTGACAGTCCTCATTTTGTACCCACACAGCAGGAGCTCGTTAGTTGAGTATGCTGTGTTTTAGAGCTAAAGACTTGCTTTGTTATTTCTGCACTGGTCTCCTGAGGATTGCCGTGCTCCTAGGCATATAGGAGGCAAAAGAAAGGAGATTGTCCTCCCGTGTTTTCAGCAAAGCTGTTGTTTGCCTAGACAGGGTGTAGCAGAAGGAAAGGACAGAGAAGATGTGCTCGGGAGTAGTGGTGAGAAACATGGGACTGTCTGAACCAGGAGATGGAGGGTCAGTTAAGGCCAAAAGCACCAAGTGTGGGCACAGCATTTTGGAGTTGGTGTGACTGTCGGGTGGATTGTGTGATGTTACTGGGATTAAGGTGAGGAGCCAAGAAGAAGCTGGTGTAGAGTCTGAGGAAGGAAGCAGGAGAACTTAAGACACAGAAAAGGGAAATCTCTGTTCTGTACACTGGAATGGAGTTTGTGATTCCTGAGGCTGCATTTGGATGCTGCTTGTCCTGTCTGGTGTGAAGATTCAGGATCATTTCACCTATGGTTGTTTGTTGCAGCCCAAGTGCTTGATGCAACCTCATAGCCCTACTGAGACAGCAGACTGACTCATGCAATCATGTCCCTCTGCATTAGTGCAAAACCCCTGCTGTGAAAATGCACAGTTTAGCTGAAACCACTGCTAAGTCTGTTCAGTGTGTCTAACTTCATACTTGAAGTGTATGAAGAGCATTCATACAGTTTGTTTGAGGAGCTCAGTGGCGGAGAATCCACTCTCCAATCTCCATCAAGAGGATGCAACAAGTGTTGCTGGCAGTAGCACCTCGTGTGAATGCATCTCTTTCCACCTGCTCCCACACCTTAATCTTGCTGTCCCTGTGCTGTCAGCATGAATCTGTGACTGCAAACTGTGTGTCTTAAAGCTACAGTTTTGGTTCACGTGAGATCCTTGATAGCTTGCAATTCTCTCTCTTCCTCCACCAGAAGAGATCTGTTTTCATTTAAAACTTTCAGCCCTGGTAATGATTTTTTACCAGTGTAGGTGCCCTCTTCTGGGTCTGCCTCTGTCAGCACAAGCTTCCCACCTGCTCAGAGCACCTCCCTTTAGGGAAAGGACCCTCTTTGGTGAGTGCTCCCCAGCTGATTGGAGGCAAAGCTGGGTTAGCATAAAAGAGCCTAAAGAGTAGTTTGTAGCTGCTCCAGTTTATTTTCACCATAACGGATTACAAAATGCTTTTACACCAGACTGCTAGCACTTCTGAAGGGAGACAGTCAGCACAGGAAGAGGGGCAGCTGGTGCTGAGCGCATGTGTGGGAGGAAAATCTCATCAAGCAGTATAGCTGGGTTTGGAAGGGACCTTTGTCCACAGTTTCAGTCTCTCTGAGTCTCAGTTCTGTCTCTGTGATGGGAGAAAAAACCCTCCTCACCGGGGTGTTGTGAACATGTGCTAATTTTAGTAAATCAGGCAGTTAGGTAATATGGTGACAGCCAGAAAATAACCTAGAAGGAAATAGTTGTTCTGTGTTTAAGGCACAGCATTTAGGGCCATTTTTAATACTGAGAATGAAGCAAACTGAGGATTGCTTATTCCGAAAGCTATAGTAATAGCTTTACTATACCATGAATGGCACCATTTCCTGTGGAAAAAAACCCCCGTGTGATCACAAATTAAGTATAAAGATTAAATGTTACACAATTGGCCACATTTCTGGTATTTCCTTGCCTTTTATCTCCTGGCTTAACATTTCTGACATGTCTGTACATGTTTGTATGTGTAATGAACTATTTGTGACCAAGCTCACAGTTGCTCATATTTTTTTTGTCCTAAGATGTTAAGCACTTTAAAGAGGGCTTAGAGGACAATGAAGCATCTCACGCTCTTGCCATTATGTGTCTTTAAGCACATTTCTGTCTCCAAAAGTGCTTGCCTCTGGTTCTTCAAGGTGTTTGCAACTTTAAGTGAAGGAGATGAGAGCGGGAAATGGACTTTTAAACTTGGTGGAAAATCATGATTGGTCATTTTTTGCAGATCTCCCTGATAAATAATTTCTCAGTATGTGAAAGTCCTTGCTTTGTAACAGGTGAGCAAGAGGTACAAAAAACTAAAATTACGAAACCACAGATGTTGTCAGAAGGAAACAGAGCCAGGTCAACTCTCATAAGTAGGCTTAAATAATTTTGAAAATGACACTATCTGAAATTAATTTACTTGCACAGAAGTGGGTGTCTTACTGTACAACAGAGGAGACGGGTACAGTGATAAGTACAAATAAAATTACATTATACTGGGTGCTGAGTATGCATCACTCCAGCTGATTTCATTAGGAGCTATGAGGGGATTAACCCTGAAAACCAAACATGCAGAGTCTAAGGTGCAAAAATAAGTTGATGTGAAAAAAATATTGGTCTTGGCAAGTTTGTTTGCCGCAGAATAAATGACATGTGAACTCCATGCGTAAGAGCAATCCCTGAGTAACTGCCCTTGGCTGAGGTCTCAGGCCAGGGTGCCTTGCTGTAAACAAGAGGTGGGTCACCATCTCTACCCTGCCTGGAAGGAGTTGCCCTCCCTGGTGTACTCTGCCAGGTACTGGGGCAAGGCTGCCCCTTGACACACGCCCTTCCGTGCGCCCAGCAGCGTGCTCGTCACACCGGCTCAGCGCCGTGGCTCTGGCTCCGCAAGGTCGCTCCTCTGCACTCTGGGTAGGGTTAGAACAGCCATGGGAAATGGCTTTGGCTTTTTTTCTATCTTGAGGAGATAAAAGATGCTGTGCCTTGTCCGAGCAGTTTTTTGTTTTTTGAACAGCACTGGGGCTTTTGTTGCTGGGGCCAGGATGTTTAATAGTTTGACTTTGCTGCTGTTCTGTTTGTTTTATTCAGCCAGGGACATATCACAGATCTATTTTTTGATCAGGCAGCATTCCTGTACTATAATAATTCAGAAGCAGAATTCACACGCTAGTTGTGTGAAATGCCTGTTGATTACTTCTCTACATGTGCTTCTTGCCCTTGTCTTCCCTTAGGTACAGTTTACTCTGTGCAAGTTGTAAACTCCATGGAGCAGGTGTTTGTAGAGTGCATAGCACAGCAGGACCCAGGTTTCATCGAGGTGTCTGGACATGCTCTTATGTAAGTAAGGGTACTCTGTCTTGTGAGCAATTAGAGTAGTTCACATTAGCTGAACTTGTAGTTTCCTGTGGGCAGGCTGTTGAGAAAAGGGATTTTTCTTTCCAGGCTGAGAGGGGCTTTGCAAATGTTCTCCAAATCACAGCGGCAGCTGGCTCTTTGGGCACTGGACAAAGACATGATTTGGAAATAGCTTCAAAGTATAGAGATGGCCCTTCACATACTAATGCTCCCGGATGAGTTAAGTGGGGGAAGTTCATATCTCTTGTGGTGCTTTTGTTTCAGTCTGCCAAGCTGCAGACTCAGCACGAGTGCAGCATGCAGGTTTTCATAGTGAGAGCTTTTGTCGCTCCCAGAAGTGCTAGAAACTTAATTGCCTTCAAAGGCAAGCATGGAATCTGGAGGACCCGGTACAACCTGCTGAGAGAACATAAATCATGAGATACTATCACGTTTCTGTGCTTGGGCTTGTGTGGAGTGAGTTTGCTTTGTGAGTGAATGCCTTTGGAATACACTGGTGGTTTTTTTTGTTGATTCTTAGACATAGCAGTAATTGTTGTTGGCTTTGTTAGCAGGCATCTATGTTCTGTTCTGAGTTACTGTTCATGTCTTCTAAAAAGTGTGCGGACAAAAAGAAGTATTTGTTCTGCCTTGAAATCACGAAAGCATTTCTGCATTTAAATGGATTGATAGCCTTGATCCAGGTTGTTCCCAGCTGGTGTCCCTTCACATAGGTATGGAAAGAGAGCTGGTCAGATGTCCCTTGACCACTGCTGATTATCTTCACTTATAGACAGTGCTCAGAATGCCAATGTTTACTTGTTCCTTTTTGTTACTCTAGTTTGCCAGCTACTTTTGTCCCTAAACAAATGAACCATGATGGCAGCTGAAAAGAAACTGCCTTTTGTAGATAAAGAATAGAATTTTCAAATGGCCTTATATAGCATGCTTCTCTAGGTTTTATTTTCCTAAGTAGTCCTTGTGAAAATTTGTGGAGTGGGTCCTTCAGTTAGTCTGGGAGGTTTTTGGCATTTTTATCCACAACCCAGTTTTAAAGGTAGTTTTCTTCATATCCTTAAATGATCAGTTGAAAGGCTCTCCATTCATAGGAATACTGTTGAGATATATTTTGTATGGAAACTGAAGCAGGAAAAGGTTTTAAGGTAAGCCAGCCAAATAATCTAGGGCCTTTTGATCAGTTTCCATTAGTATTAAACCAGTAATCTGCCCTATTAGATGTTAGAAAGGAAGCTCAGTGTTTAAAGAAGATAAACATGCCAATTGACATTCAATATGTCTTCTCAAGTCACCAGCAGAAACCTCGTTGAACCTTGTTGGCAGAGGTGCCTTCTGCAAGGGTTCCTAAAAACACCTCCCAGCTCTTGGCTTAGTTTTTGAAGTGGTCTGGCGCTGCAGTGGGTCTGGTGCCAGCACTGAATGCTTGGTCTGGCTCCAGTTGGAGCTGAAGAAAGGCTGAGTTTTAAGACCTCTAGGATGCCTTCAGGTCCAGAAGAAACTGAGCACTGGAATAATGTGTCATCCAAACTGAGGTGTATTCCTAGAAATTGATGAATATGCTGTTTTAATTTGGGGCATTTATATAGTTGAAGTTACTGAGATCTTAATGCTTAGAAGAGGGAGTTTTGCAGCTCTTTAAGATTGCCTGGCACACAAACCAGTAAAGATCCAAATTGCTTTGAGCTGCTGACAGGTTATCACAGCTTTGTGCAGGCACACCTTTGACAAAACACAAATACCAGTTTCACATCACTGTACTCTCCTTGGCTGGTGTACATCTTAAAACAGTACTGTACCTTCACAACTTTTGCACAGAAAATGGAAAGAAGGGGTGAGCAGCCTCTTATCAAACAGTTGGTTTGAAATGCTCTGTGTAAAGAAAACATTTTAAAACAAAATTTGATCTGTTGTTTGCAAACTGGACATTCAGTGTATTACATTGCTCTGATTCCAGTCCACTGGCTAAAGTCACACTGGATGCAAGAGCAGGCTTTGGTCTGTGAGAAGGACAGTAGCAAGTGATGGAAAAACATAATTTTATTTCTGTAACACTGAGTTCCTCCAAACTTCATAGATAACTTAAAAGTCTGTTTTCAAAACATCTTTGACCCTATATGCAAATACAATTTCTATGATTTTGGCTTTTACTAGAAATCATGTCCATTATGCATCTGTATGACGGGGCACTGGTTTATTAGTACTAAATGCTTCCTAAAGAAACTAATTTGAAATCCAGGATGGAAAGTGAAGAGGCATTGAAAATCCCCCAATCTATGTCGTGGACCACCATATATTTCACACAACTGTCAGTAACAGCTTACCTGTTGATGCAAGTTTTACAAAAAAAGTGTATTGACAGGTTTAAATGTATTTAGTCTCCTAAGACCGTAGATTAATACTGTGGTGGTGGCTGTTGGCCTTTGCCTGCAGCTATGGAGTTAGAAATGAACAGGAAGATTCTGCTGTTAACACTGGTGTGGCAGTGTGGATATATTAACTTTACTAATTCGTTGGGAAAAGAAATGTCACAATTTGATACTCCAGTGGCAAAATTATCAGTGTTCCCAGCTGCTGTTAACACTGGACCTACTCTCAGTACTTTCACCATCTGCTAGGAAAGCATTGCAGGCTTCTAGAGGAGTGGGAGATTGCACTGGCTTTGGGAGGCTTTCAGCAGAGCCAAGCAGATTCTTTGATTTGCTGTTATCAAACATCCTGATTGACAGGGCGTAACTTGAGTTTCATTTCTGACTCTGTGACTGAAGTTTGTCATGAATTCTTGTAATGATGTGGTTTGCAATTTTCTCAAATTAAAACATTACAATCGCTGCAATCCCCTGGTGCTTCAGAGGTGGCACAACAGCAGCACTGACTGAAGTCTCTGCTGTGGGAATGCATGTTTGCTGCCTTTATCTGTTCTGCTGGATGTTACACCTGCCCCTGCTCTTAAGGACAGCAAGGCAGGCCTCACAGCAGGCACTCAGCATAATCAACACCTTTGTCAGCTGGAACATTTTCTCCAGTTCGGTTCTCTATTAGGTTTGTGTCACAATGAACAAGGTGCTGTGATGATTTGGGTTAACTTTTTTAGCCTGTGACCTGTATTTCTATCATTGTAGGCTCTGAATGTTGGGTTTTTTTTTTCATTTCTGGATTGCTTTGTGGCTCTCCTGGGATAGGTGATGGTCTCCTGTACCTTCCCTGTGAGCACTAACCTCACAGGCATTGCTCAGTAAATAATTCCAGTGCAAGGTAAACTTGCCTTGCTGCTGTTAAAATTCTCAGTCTTCTGGAAAGCCAGTAGATGGGGTGTGTGCAATTCCTATGTAAAATCACTGTACTTTTCAACTCAAAGATCCAGCTGTAGTTTCTACAGTTTTGTTGCAGAGGTTGGTCGTGGTGGTGTTGTTAGCAATGGCTTCCTACATGAATTACAGATTTAAGCAACCCTGAGTGGAAGGACCAAGAATTCTTGACTGATATTTTTGCATGAAGTACTCTGAGCATGATCTATTGTGCACCTTCCAGCACTGTTCAGTCTTTGAAATCTGGGTATGAATTTTTATCATAAGCTTCCCCCCCCCCACCCCCCCTGCCCTGTTTTTTATTTTTTAATTAAACTATTCATCAGCTATAAAGTTACTGGATAACTGAAAACAGACTGTGTTACCACAGACTTCTGCATAATTTGAGATTGCAGTGTTAGGTAGAGATGCCACAGGGACAGCTAAGAAATACATCATGTTTTATGTCTCCAAGCCCAGCATTGAAGAGTTAACATCTATTTGTAGACATGATTCTGTTGATCATAGATGTGAAAATCAAATTTGCTAGCAAATTAAAATATTTTCCTCTTGTTAATAATGATCATGTAAACAATCATGTTAATACAAACTGTATAAAGGGTCACCAGTCACATCCCAGAGTGGATTTCATGCCTATAGGTCAGTTATGGTAGACTTGAAATAGGAAGGAATCTAAAAGAGTTGACAAATGGCTTTGGGACAGAGGAATCCCTGAGTTGTTCTCCTTAGAGGTCACAGCAGAGTAGAGCATGAACCAGTATGTAAATAAGCTGGCCCAAGGTAATTTATGTCATTCAAAATTAAATTTGCTAGAGATGGAGTCCTGGTAGGTAGGTCCTAGTTGCTTGTACCCAAGTGGAAATGGAGAAACCTTCAAACTGTTTGGTAATAGTTAACCAAGGGAACTCCACAATCCTTGTCTGACAGGTATAAATGCAAGGTGGAAGTATCTCACCAAAACATAAGTTAGAATTAGAATACTATATTGAAGCTGTCTTATGAGAAGAAGCATGAACACTTATGGCAAAGATGCGCAGCTGAAGTTCCCTAAGAGATATTTGGGAAGAAATGTTTTGCATATGCGTGTACACTCTGCTCCAAGTTATTAATGCAATTATGAGAAGGTAGAAGTTTTCAAATAGCAGAGTACCTTCAATTAATTAAAAAGAAAAGTTTAATAGTAGAATATAGCAGAGTCCTAAAGACACCGATTTTGTTGGTGCCTGTGATGAAAGGGGCAAATAACACGAACCTGTTACACTGCCTTTCAGAAGAGAACTACCAGAGTTGTATTTTAATCTGGTGTGGTAAAGTGAGCCCAAAATACTCTTGAGTGTTTAACAGTTGCACAAATTATTCACTTTTCTAGCAGTCTGATTTTGTATTATAATCTGTTTCCCTTCTTTAATGCGCAGTTCTGCTGAGCCTGCAGTTCACATTGGCTGCCTCGGGCAGACTGCAGGTCAGCTTTTGAATGTAGGAGAATTCATGAAATTTAAGTATTTTGTGTACAGTTAATGGCAGTTGCGCAAGTACAAAGACTTTGCTTTATCAGCAGATATGGTCTAGGTTTACGTTTATGTCCACATTCAATCCTTACGTTATTGCAGTTGAGAGAAAAAAAATCAGGATCTGAGTGCAGTCTTTAACAATCTGCTTTGGTAGCTGGCCAGTCCACTTACCCTTGAGTGAAGCACGTGGTAGGGTGGTTCTTTCTTCCATTAACTCTTTGATGCTTGGAAACGGGGATGATTCACATGATGTCACAGGGAGGGGGAAATTACTATAAATGCAAGATTAGGAAAAACTTAGTTCTCACCTTCTGCCAAGCCAGAAAGGGATTTGTGTAGTATGGGAATGATTAGATGCCAATGTTTGCTGGACTGCTGTGGCAGACAAGGGGTATTTGAGAAGGTGATCCAGCTCTGCTGGAGTCTGCATGGTAAGTGGAGGGCAGCCTTTCAACTTGGAAACTAGTATTGGGCTGGGCACTTTCTGGCTAAGTCAAAAGGGCTGCTCTTGTTTGCAATAGCTCAGCTGTTTCCCTTGTGACATGGCTGTGTTTCCTTACTTCTTGCCTGAGCTGATGCTAGAGTTTGTAGTAGAAGGCTCTTTGTCATCATTGCCCCTGTCTGGTTAAGACATTTTTTTTTCTTTTTTGGGAGGGGGAAGGGGTGTTTGTTTATGTTTTTTGGGTTTTTTTTGGTTTTTTTTCTGGTTTTTTTTTTTTTTTTTTTTTTTTTTTTTTTTTTTTTTTTTGTTTTTTTTTTTTTTTTTTTTTTTTTTTTTTTTTTTTTTGGATATGTGGTGGNTTGGTTTTTTTTTGTTTTTTTTTTTAGTTTGGGAATAGGTGAGGAAGAATCATATCCATTCATGGAGAAATGATGATGAGCAGGATGCGGAGGGAAGGCCACATACCCCTCCTTCCCAAGTGCAGAAGTAACCAGTGCTGATGCAGGTGCTTTTTTGTAGCGCCTCAGCTTGACCCAGCCAAACATCCATCATGCTATGGATGAGCAAAGAGTGAGGTGGGACTTCCTTGCCAAGGTGGTTAGTCTGATTTCCAAATGCTATGGAAGGAAGTCATTCCTGGGCAATGGTAGGAACTTTTTTCTCAGGGTTGAGTAGTGTGCTGTCCTTCTTTAAACCGGGGAGACGGCAGTCTGGGAGAAGGATATGAAAAATAGATGGGCTTAAATTGAAACCTGGCATCTGGAACAGCTTTGGAAGACCTTGAGATAATACTTCAAAGTTGTGCAGCCCCACAAGGTATAGTATAATTTTCTGCTTGGTGAAAGCATTACTTGGGAACTGGAGTCATTCTTGGGGCCTCCTTGTGCCCCTGGTCACACTAGGTAGAAAATAGCTCCTTCTGACTGAGCTGACTCTGAGCCTGCACGTTCTGAGCTGCTTACTTGCCTATTCTCTGTCTCCCCAAGAATTTAGCAGTAAACCTTTACCCTGAATTAGTTTTACCACACTGAACAACAGAGTGTGAATATATCTGAGCATTACTGATTCTGCTATTATTCTACTGAAATGGTCTTCCATATTTTAAAATCGTTAAAGCTGAAGCAACATAAATACTCTGTGTTTCATGACAGCAGGAAAAGAGCATGGCCCTGATATTACCCTGATATTCAAACGTGTGAAGAGCACTTGGAAAGCCCAAGACTCCCTCAGCTCCCTGCTGCTTGGCAGGTATCTGTCTCCTTACAGGATTGGGTTTGGGCACTGAAGAGAAATTTAGCACATTGGCTTATCTACAATTTTACCATTGTGCTGTTGATGGGGTGATTCCCAGAGTTTAGTGCTCAGAGGCAGAGAACATCCTTCCACAGGCAGTTAATGCCTGTAATTCCGTAGTTCTTGAACTTGCTTCCACTTTTGGTAGTTTACAAGGGAGAAGACAAGTCAGCCTTGTTCAGTTGTTCTAGCCATGTGTGTTTGGAGATTATTCTGAAATACAATTAATACATGCCGGAACAGTGGTAGATTGTAAGGTTAGTAATTGGTTTTGATGCTGTTGGCTGCTTGAATGATGGTGATTTTTTTATTTAAGGTAAAAAAAGCATAATTATTTTTAACTCATAGTAACCCCCCCACCATCTTTTAAATGTCTTGATATGAAGTAATTTAAATTTCTGCACAGATACTTTTCAGAGAATGGCTGTCAAGTACAAAAAAAAAAAAAAAAATCTACACTTCTGCAGGGACCCAATGAGACTTTGCAAATTTAGATTTATTCTCAGTGTTAAATGTGGTTGAAGATGTCATTTCTTAAACAGCACTTTTAGAAGTAGTTAACCTAAAAGTGTAGCAATTCAAAGCGCAGAGGGAATGATTTTGAAGTGTAAAGTCTTGAAACACAATGCAGAGGTTGACAGTTTCACTACAATTAGAGCAAGGCAGGCATGGCTCCCACTTCTGAAAACTTTCCTATTGCACTGCTTCCTCTCTTGGCCTAGAAAAACCTAAAAAAAAACCCAAAAAAAACCCCTTTGAGTGGCTTTGCTTATTGACTTAACATAGTTATACTCAATAGCATTAGGAGACAGAGCAGAAAGAGCTTTCAATGTTGTGAGAATGCTGCTTTTTAGAGGAAAACAAGTTTTAGTGGCTTTTTTTTTTTTTTTTTTGGGGGGGGGGGGTAGGGTTTTTTTTGTTTTTTTAACAAAGCTTGTTTTGTTAGGAAGCCACTCCCTTTCTGCTGCTGCATTTAGAATCATTGCTAATTGCCTTTTGGTCGAAGACATTTTCCATGAATTGCCACATTCCCCCACATTGTTACAACTTCGTACTGATTATGCTGTGTTAGCGGCACTTCTGCCCGCTGCCTTTGGGAGGAGCGGCTGAGAGAAGGATACGATGTACCTGGGAAGCCGGGAGGTTTACAGGAACAGAGGTTTGTAGCTGCTAAGATACGGCTGAGGTTGTTCCTCCCAGGCTAAGACAGGTGGTATAAGGATGGTATCCTGTTACTGTGGTGGTTTATGCACTGCTCTGCTGTGTGCCACTGCTGAAGATTTTTCATAAGAAGTGCTGGCAAGGTGGTGTGTGGTGTGTTAGGCTTGTATTTTTCATCCTAGTCACACAATATTGTGGGAAGCCAACCTCACACTCTGGTGCCAAGGGAGGGTGTGGGAGGAGGTGATCTTCCAAGAGCACTACCGGCTCACTGAGCTCTTTAGGGTGCCCACAGAGCCAAATCTCCAAGCCTGTATTTCTTCTATAGCCTGGGGGCAGCATAAGCTTCTCCTTAGCCCAGCTCTGTCCTCTGCAGCAAAACCTCCTGGAGCAGCTGTATAAAAGATCACTGCTGACTGAAGCTGGAGCACTGACCAGGGGAACTGGATGTAGCAGAGTTATTTAGCCCAGCTAATCCACTTAAAATATGGAGCTCATCTGGTGATCTGCAGCGGTGGCAGTGCTCTTAGGTGTGATAGCTAAAGAGGCTTTGGCTTGAGCTACAGTTTCAGGGCAATCAAAATCTGCAGCTCGGGCTGAGGATCTGGTTACACCAAGTTGGCCCTGACCCAACCGAACGTGGTTAAAAGTGAGAGGTTGTGGGAGATAAACCCTTCTACTTAAGCCTTGGCCTAGCTCAGGAGCTGATCAGTGGGTTCAAGTGCTTTTCCAGTCTTAACTGCTTTGTTCAAAGGTAAGGCTGACTTGGTCTGTGAGTGGGGAAAGCTTTGCCAGTAAAAGCCCTCTTTAAACTAGGATAATTGCATCCACAAGGCTAGTAGTTAACATTTCTGTTTGAATCATGTTGCTATACATAAGTATATGGATCTTTTACAGGTAAAACCCGTTTAATTTCTAATGCAGTAAGTGTGGCTGGGTCTCACCTGTGGCTGTTGGTCGTGGTGCAGGAGGAACAGCTGGTGTTGTAACAGGATCTCTGACTACATTAATCTGTTGTCCAGCCTGTGGCATATGAAGGTTTTCACCTCAAAGAAGTGATTAAGCAGTTCAAGTCTATCCAATACACCTGTGCTGGCTGAAGGCAAGCCCAGTGTGGCATTTTCTGCCATGTGGCAGTGAGCAGGGGTGGCTGCGACTCGCGGGAGCAGGCAGTGGGCACTGCTCCTTCCCTGCCATCGTTTGTCTGGGATGAAACCTTTATTTGTTTAGTCCTACCCTTTTTTTACTGTTGAGTGCAAGAAAGAGGGAGTGTGAGGCGCAGTGTGTGGCAAATTGCTGAGTCCTCTACTTTCCTCCTTGCAGTACTAGAAAACATCCATAGAAGCTAAAACTTAGTAGTCTTTTGTGAAAAGGGCTTCTAATGTTCCTCTTACCAAATTATTAGTAAATTATTATAGACCAAATACAGATGAAATAATTTTCTGCAGCTAATCCTCGCTTACCAAACAGGGAGGTAGGAACAGCAGTGCTGCAGTCCTCTTGATTCTGGTCCCACCACAGGCAATGCAGCTAGGAACCACTCTCATGGCACCCAAGTACCACTTGTAGCACTAGGCACAGAAACCTGTTCCCTGCTTTCCCTCAGCAGCAGAAAGAGGCAGAAATGAAAGCAGAACTCATTCTGAATTTCAGAAAAGGCTGAAGCTGGTCTGTTGTCATAGAGAGAGAACCAGGAAACAGGAACACCTGTGTTACATAGCTTTAGGCAGGTCAATTATCCCATCTCCAGTGAAATTCTCTTTTGCATAAGGTATGAATAACAGTACACAATTTACCTTGCAGGGGTGTTACAGAGCACGCAGTTAATTTTTTCACCAGTGTTTGTGGTATGTAAAACCCTACCCCTAAACGAATGCAAAGCATTATTTTGATTTAATTTTATTGAGGGTTAAATACTGGTGATGTGCCCAGCCGAGCACTTGTTGGCAGTGAGCGAGGCAAGTGACCAGCAGCAAGCACGTTTGGCAGCAAGCAATGGATAAAAAAGGAAAACAGCACTAACTTATTCCAGTCATACCTATTTTTTCCCCACTCTTAACACTACATTTCCCATTAAGCAGGTGGAGATGATCAAAATATCACACTGGAACTCTGTGGTTTAACAGACTTACATTTTACTGTCTAAAAGGCAAATAAAGGTTAATGACATGAAAATGTGTCTTGTAGGAGAGTGAGAGTGTGGAAGTGCCTTCAAACATGCCCTGAATGGTCCTTAAATAATATCTTTCAGAAACAGACCGTACCTGCTGAATTAGGTGGCAAATTTTTCACTGGGTTGGTAGCACGCCGCAGCTGCTGGTTCCTCCTCCACGTTTCGTGCTGCTGCTGTTGAGAGGTTTGCGCTGGATTGAAAAGGTGGATGCAAATCGCTTGGACAAGGTTGGTACCTCCCGGCACCAGCCCGAGCAGGGCGTGTGGGAGCAGGGGCTGTGTTCAGGCGCCTGTGTTGGGGGATGCCCCCGAGTTTGGAGCGTGAGTCAGTGCCAGACCTACAGCGTGTGTCTCGTGTTCGAGCTGCCGAGTGTAAGAGAGGCACAAGACAGCGTGTGAGGTCTCCCTGCCTGCTCTAATCTCATGGGAAATGGCAGCTTCCAAGTGGCGGGGTTTACTCACTCTCAAGTGCCAGAGCTCCGATGGGTTTCACGGCGCGCCTCGGCGTCCCAGGCATTTTGTTACTGCCTGCTCACTTTCGTTCATTTTTATTAGGTGTGAAATGCAGGAGCTTGTTCTAATTACCGCTGGTAGACTATAGCACAATTGAGTAACAATCTTCTGGTAATCGGGGCTAACTTCTGCCCTCGGCAGATTGCGCTGCAAGCGTGGTAGAGACAGGTATTCCTGGCAAAGGATTTGATCTGTAATTGTTAATTCAACGTTTTTGCTCTGTGAGTGTCCTGAGAGACAGGTCCAGAGGTCGGAAAGCAGAAAAGGATCTTTACAGTGTCTTTTTTTGTTTGGTTGGTTTTGTTTTGGTATTTTTTCTTTTAAGCTTTGGGTCAAAGTCTGCATCGTGCCCCTTATTCATGTTGCATTTGAAAACACTGCTTGGCTCTGGATTTTTTCAGGGTTTTTTTCCCTTTTTTCCCCAGCTCCAGAAGTTGTCATGGTCACTTACCTGGACACAGTTGATAGCATCATCTTTACAGTTAACTTCTCATTTAGTGGTGTTTCTGAAAATAACAATTGCTGCAAGAAAACAAATGGTAGACATGCACCATATGGTGCACATAAAGTTGGTTTGTTGCCTTTTTTGAAAAAAAAAATTAAAAATTGCAGTATGAAATTTAGAGGCCAAATCTCAAATCCTGTGAAATTCATGTCACAATGCCAGTTTATTTGAAAGAACCTTACATTTGTCCCTAAATCTTACAAATCTTTAACTACAATTTGCTTTCTCACATGTCACTCACCTTTAAGATGATACTCCTTTTTTGGCATTATTAATTATCATTATTGTTGTTGCTGTTATTATTCCAGGAAATCTGTATGGGAGGAACACTGAAATCTGGTTTAAAAATAGCATTTTCATGTCCTCCTACTCACTGTACTTTGTGCATAGGATGC
This sequence comes from Regulus satrapa, assembly GCA_013396955.1. Classification (NCBI taxonomy): domain Eukaryota; kingdom Metazoa; phylum Chordata; class Aves; order Passeriformes; family Regulidae; genus Regulus; species Regulus satrapa. The sequence continues at coordinate 820,789 of VWZN01017017.1, forward strand.
CTTTTATAAATGCAGACTTACTGCTTGGCTAGATAAAAGAAACTGTCACTTGATTTCCATAACGAAGTCATTCCCAGGAGGATTTCATTGTTTTAGCAATAAAATTTTTCTAAAAGGCCTTTTATTTTGCTTGAGAAAGGTAGCAGAAATGAACTTCTGAGTGGTTATTCCACAAAACAATTAGAAGAAAGCAAGACTGTCTTGATTTGATGTGTGGAGATTTCTATGTGTATGAATTCCCTTTCATGTAAGATGAGAATAAATTCCCAACTGAAAAACCAAGTCAGAAACACCCCCCCCCCCCCCCCCCCCCTCGGGTAAGCAACCTTACCCGAAACACTTTTTCTCCCTTTGCTCACAGACACGACACATATCCTTATCAGGACTCTCCTGCATAAATTTGGTCATATCCTGGAGTTCAGACTTATTTCAAAACGCACTTGCATAACTTCTGATTCAGTTACTTTCCTGAATTAGAGGCAGTCAAGGATGATCATTGCCGGTTATTACAGTGCATTAATTTTGTTACCAGGTATGTTCGTATTCGTGGGGAGGAGCGATATCTGCGCACGCTGCATTAAGGATGAGCACTCCCTGAGGCAGGGATGATGCTTTATAGCTGTGGGTGCACCATGCTGCCCTGGCCTCTCTCACCACTTCTACAGCATTTCTCACTCCTTTTCCCAGCTGCTCTGTGTCTCATGCCAGCATGATGTTCCTTTTCTCCGAATGCTGAGCATGCTAAAGCCTGTTAGAATTATGGCATCAGAAAAGATGTAGAAAGTGTATCCAGTAATTGAAAGGTCCTACTGCTTTGTATTTAGTTACTTATTTTTTTTTTAGGGGACAGGGGCTGTCTCTCATTTGAACCTGTTTTGAGCCATGCTTGCATTTTACTAAGCGTGAATCAATGCAATTACCACTTCAGATACTGTAGACAACCTACTGTAGGTAGATACCCACAATAAGAAGCAAAAAGGAATAGGAGAAAAAACATTTTCTTTGCAGTCAGGAAAGCCTTTATGGATTTGGCATCATACTTAAAATTGCATTGTATTAAACCAATGCAACAATTTCAGAAATTATTATTTATAGGAAGATTTGTGAATTCAGGATGTGATATTCTGACTCACCCGACAGCAAACATGTTTGCGCTCCGGCTGGTATGACTCACGCTGACATTTGTCTTAAGCATGGCAATTGTTTTAGCCCTCTGCTTGGTGCAGGATGAATGAAACGGCTGAGCTCCCCTGTTGCAGATTTACTACGTGCAGCCACCCTGGTAAATCGCAGGCTCAGCTGTGGAGTATTTCCTGTCTCTCACACACACACGTACACGTGCACAAACATACACGTGTGCATCCCCCCCCTTCCCCCCAGTAATGCTTCACTGTTAAATACTAGATTCATAGAAAGGAAACGCACAATTACAGCGCTGCCTTTTGCACCACATAAAGCAGCCCACATCAAAAGATGTTTGTCATTAATGTTTCAACAGGTAATCTCTGGAATTACTGCCAAACCCGTGTTCCTGTTACTTAGCGCTCGGTGTCGAAATCGTGTAAATCTTTGTTGTAAGCCAGCATAGTCATCTTAATTCTGCAGAAAAGTTAGTCAATAGTGCCTTTGTTTTCCATCTCTGTATCACGTGTCATCAGCAGCGCAGAGGACGTGGCAGCACTGGAAGCGGGGAGAAAGTTAAGGGTGCATTCTGGGCTGGCTTCCTAAGGAAGTGAAGCTCACGTGGTGGCATTGTTTGTGCCTGTGCCCCTGTGTGTCCCCCCAACCTGGCAGCTGGTGTAAGTCGGGTCCTCCTCAACCCTGCCTGCTGCACAGGTAGAGGAGATGGGGAACCTGCTCCCTGAAAACTTCATGTAAGTAGCGGATGAATAGCTGTGGGCATCTGTGGCAGAGCCCAGTGAGGCAAAGGCCATGGCCCAAAGTTAAATCTTACGGGCACCAGAGTTGGTACTGTGGGCATCTTCTGGAATTACTGCTGCCACCAGAGATCAAGCCTCTTCTCTGGTTTTCTGGGTTGTAGTATTAACAATCTTCTTCAGGAGGTTTTGTCTCTGGCTACTTAAAATACTGCAGTTAAACAGGATCTCAGTCAGTGCTGCTGCTGTTTGCTACTCACATAATTTGGATTCTCCCTTCAACACCATCTTTGCAGGAGAACTGTGGCCATTGTGTGAGAGGTGTCTGTACATGTTATGAAGGCCTTTGAGCTTGTTCTCCTCTGTGGCAAGGTAATAGGATGCTGCAGTTCTTCAAATATGCAGGAGGCTCATTGTCTCCACTCACGGCTGAGCTGCATTTTTTGCATAATAGCTTCCATAAAAGAAAAAGAGAAATATTTTTGTCATGTAACAGAAGCATCCAGAGTGGTTATTTTTATTGCTTATATCTGTTCAACATTACTGGCTCTCAGACTGAATGATTATGGACCATTTGCATTCTTTTCTCAATCTCTTCTGCTCAGAAGACCTGTAAGGATGACTGTGTTACAAGCACACGGGCAGTTGAGTGTTTTTACTTTAAACCTTTGTATGAGAATGAAGGAAGTTGGCATCCTAAGAGGAATGTAGGTCTGTGTTGAAATTTTCCCCCTCCCGCCACCAGTATTCCTGCTTTGGTAGCCATCAAAAAGTGGCAAGTAGGGGGTGCTGATGTGAATAAGGTGATGGATTTTTATGAAGACGTACATAATTGACATCTGATAGGAGACATTTGTGAGGTATTTCTCTTCTTTTGGGTTTGTACTGTTGCCACTTAGACAAAACAACCTGAACAAGCTCGTCTTAGTTTTCACCTGGTGCCATTGTGTGCTGCACCCGCAGCCCACCTCTTGACTTGCTATTTTAATACCTTATGCTGAAAGCTCTTTCTGAGGGAAAATTACATGGAACTTAGAAACTAAGCCCACTAAGACAAGTACAAGGCTAAGCACAATTAACCTCAAGTCTTTTTGGAAAAACTGGGTATTAGTGAAGTACAAATAAGGAGTGTGGTTGTGATTGCTATTACTTGTGTAAAAGTGATGTCTCTGAGGCCTTAGATTTGTGTTTGTATTGTTAATTAAGCATCGTGTAAATGGAGAGTGTGAGTTTGAGCTGTTCTGCATTTAATCCTAAGTACAACTGCAGTGATGAACCTTCATCTGTTTCCCAGTCACTTTTTTTTTTAAATTTAATTTTATTTTTTTAAAGGTGTCAAGGTTAGGGAATGGGTAAGAAGAACAGTGGAGACAGCTCTGGGGGCAAAAATGAGGGGTAGTTTACCTGGGCCTTAAGTTGTAAAATATACCTGCTGTGGGTGAAGCAAAGATGAATAATGGCCTTTAGATTAAATCTCATGATGACTCACAGCTAAGGTTAGCTGTGCAGAATTAGTGGCCATCTTCAGCGTGGCTGCTGCACTGGAGCTGTGAGCTGCAGCCTTGCCCTTTCAGCCCCACGTGTTGCTCTCATCTCTGTACTGTTCGCAGGTGGATGTTGCTGTCCCGCATTTTCCCTCTGAGTAAGCACTCATGTTGGAGATGCTTTTCACACAGGAAAGATGTGCTGGGCTGGGATGTCCCGTTTTCAGAGACCTGGGGAAGGCAGCATAGATGTTCTTCCCTCTGCTACAAATTGTGGGGCAGGATGGATTCCTTCCTTGTCTGAGCCCCAAGATCTGCATCCTGTTTTTCCAGTTTAGGACCTGCAGGATATGCAAAATGCTAACAACTTGATTTACTGTTCCCATGCACCCAGATACAGTTGTTCACCCTGCACAAAGTGGGTGTAACACCTTATGAAGTTGGGCATTTCACTGTGAGCCACATGCAAAGCCGTGGGAAATGTTTGTTTACATGACAAAGGGAGGAGGATCAAGCTTCAGATGAGGAATGGATGCTAATAGAAATCAGAGTGATGCCTGCCTGTTTTATGCAAACAAAACCTCTTTTGTCATAAGGTGATATTACTTCACCATAGCATTAAAGTAGGCATAATTGGGATTTAATTTTTACACTAGCAGAACATCAGCAGCAGCCATTGTAAACTAGACAAAATGTCAGATTTTCAGAAGGGTGAAATTTGGCGTGGCTGATGTAGAGAAGCTTTTATTAACTTGAAATCTAAGAGATAGTAAATTCTTGGTTGGTTTGTGGTTTGGGGGTTTTTTTAGTCTGTTATTTTAAAAAAAATAGCATTAGAATATTTGCTCATTGTGTAAAGTCAGCTAAACCTGTTGAAAATAATTTAGAAGTTTTTTCCTGACATGATAGATGATACACACATTAGGTAATTGAAATCATGCATGCTCCAGGAAGATGAAACCTCGCCTTTCCCATTTGCGGTGAGGCAGGATTGAACCTGTCTAAAACGATTTCATGTAGAGGGAGAATAAAGCAGGAAATGAATTACGGTTTTATTTGAGTTGAAGGATTAGTTGAGAGATAATAGCGAACAATGAAACAACTTGGGCACAAGGCTGCCGTCTCTTGAACAGTTTTATTAGCTTATGCTGATTTGTGAATTAGGGAAACCAAATTATGTCATGCAAGAGAGCAAGGGATGACAATTAAAAACCTGCAGGAAAGGACTAGTAAAATGGTAATCTCTCACTGCCTGATCTTCAAAGCAAAATGGGAGAGCATGACCTTCTCTTGGAATAAATACAGGATATTGCACATAGCCAACTTCTGGTTTTCAGGTTTTGCCAATTTGCAGTTGCTCGCTTGTACTGCAGTCCTTATTTGTTGATTGTCCTGGGGTCCAATTTTAGTCTCAAAATACTCCTGAGAAGTACTTCCATGCTCTTTGATTTGAGATCTGTTCATGTCTCAATTACACTTCTAGTCTGTCAGCGCAGTGTCCTTTTCAGCTCTCAAAGACAGGGCTATGCAGTGATATTTGAGTAACCATAATGCTGTGGGACCACGAAAAACAACTTCCTTGGTAACGCTTCCCATTTATAGCAGAGATGTGATCGGTAGCCGTGTATGTGATAATGATTTGTTCATCATGTTGAAACTTCAGTCACAAAGTCTGGTTAAGACCTAACTGTACTGCAAACCAGCTTTCTCTGCTGGTCCCTCTGAGTTATGACTGTTTTACATGTTCCATGAGGAGCATGTCATAAGAGCCCCAATCAGATCTGCACAGCAAAAAAAAAAAAGAAAAGATTGTTCCAATTAGGAACTGAGTGCTCTGCGATTCAAGTGAGAGTTGTGCTTCAAGAAGCAGCATCTCTCCACGCGCCCTGAAATTTGTGCTATGCTATCTTTAAATCTTAAGCATAAAAGTGTCTGGGAACATTTACAGGCAGGCATGCCTTGGCCCTCACAGAGTGGAGTGCCTATGGGTAAGGTCAAGTGAGCAAGTTGTAGCAAATTAAACTAACTTGTGAATTCATAGGGCATCATCTACTCCATAATAACTGGCAGTGTACATGGTACAAAGACACCCTGTGGTAAATACAAGGAGTCTTGCTCCTTTTTTTTTTTTTTTTCCCTGAGGTGTAAGCTACCTTGCTTCACCTCATCTTTCCTGTGAAATGTGAGTGCATGGAGAAGGTATCTGCCCCTTCTCCACCACTGCTCTGTGTTGTACTGCTGCTCGTGGCCTGTTCCTGTGTCCCTATGCTGGGGTCTGTAAGACACATTCCAGGCTGACAGCCAAGGTCACTGCATGGCTAGCAAGCAACCTCACTCCTGATTCAGTGATCAAAGCCCTGGTCTGGGCAGTCGGAGCCTTGCTAACTTGAACAGAATCAAAATCCTAATCCTGCTTGTTGAAGTTAGTTGAAGGATTTAGTCACTGAGTGTGATGGGTGTCAACCCAAGGTTACACACAGCTGACTCTCCAGGGAAGCTCACAGGAGTCTATCCGAGCAGGAGTTTGCCTGGAGTAAACTTCCCTGCTCTTACTAAAAATAATTGGAAGCCATCTATTTTTGTTGGAAATGTTAAATATTTTCTCATAGTAATTTAGACTCCATTTGAAGGTTCTCCTGAATGCTGAATGACAAGAGATAAGGAGTAAAAATTGCAACTTAAAGGTTGCCAAATTATTGTGAAAAAAAACCCCATAAATAATTTGCAAATGCTGAAATCTTTTATTTTAACACTTACTCAAATACTCATTTTGCTTCTATTTCAAGATAAGATGGATTTTTTTTTAATGGAGAGATTATTGTAATTTAAAAAAAAAATAAACTGCTTGAAAATAAATTGGTTTGGTTTTAAGCAAGGTTTCAAGGTTTGGGGATTATTTTTAATAGGTCTTTGTTATTTTTCTGTCTTTAGTCTGCTTCCTAAAGTTAAAACATTTGTGAGACTAGGTCTGATGATGGTGTGTTTCTCTGTCAGATAAACAGCAGAGTCCCACTTCAGTGGAGGAGAGAAACTGTTGACCAAAGTCTTGGAAGTGTAGCCAGGGTCTGGGTTTCTGATGGCTCTTGAGGTAGCTGTTCCTCTGTCACACAGGAGTTGTAGTTCCTAAGAAGTTATTGTGTCTTAAACTGGGAAGCTTTTTTGTAACAGGTATTGTAACATTGCTACAGTCCCTCAGGGAGAGGATGAAGACACATGCACCTTGAGGCTAGTGGTCACCATCGTCATCACTGCCAGGTGCCTGCCCAGCCAGGTTTGCAGACGCTGCTCCATGGGAGCTTAGCCTTAGCCGGTGAATCCAGGTGTAGTCTTACACCAAAACTGGATCAGCTGGGCAGATTCTGCTTTGGGCTTTGGAAGGTTTTGTTGTTGTTCCTTTGTATGTTCAACTAAAACAGTCATAGGTGTAAGCCTCTTTTGCATAGCAGCTTTTTAATCATTGCTTTCTCTTCCCTCTGCTCTTCACCCATGAACTGCACTTGTCCATCTGTCTGACTTGTTTCCTGCCTTCACATAATGTGAGGTTCATCTGCATTCATGTGTAGCCATCTAATCTGAGCTCAGTGTCTAGACTCACTTTATGGAGAGAACCAGACCTTTCTAGAGAGTGAATCATTCTGTCCTAAACCAGATGCTTGATAGGTCAGATGAATAATTTTCTAGATTGCCTCGTTTCCTCCAACAAGTGAAGAGAGTTTGTGCTGTCTAAAGTGTAGAGTTTTGTCCTGCACTTGTTTTTGCTTCGAGGACATAGATTCCTCCATAGCACTGGTAGGATGGGATCCATGTTCACAAATCCTGAAATGAAATGTGAAGTGTTTGAGAATCCCTGCATTAGGGAGGAGGTAGGAGAGGGTTGTGGCACAGAGTGAAACTAAGAATTTAGGAAGCACAAGGAGACCATGGGAACCTGGCTCAAGGGAAGAATGTTCAATTTGGAGCCTGTGGATATACACAGTCTGTTTTAAGTATTCTGTGTGGGGTTCACGTAAAAATGAAACCCAGCAGTTTCCTCAGACCCCAGTAAAAAAACTGAGGATAGTCTGATACCTTATGTAGTAGGTTAAAAAAAAAAAAAAAAAGAGTTGGTCCACAGTGAAATTTTGTCAAAAAGTTTAAGGAAGGAACCACACAATATAAAAAATCTCAAATACGACAAAATATGCTTTCTACTGAGAAAGAGCAAGAACTTTGTGTGTGTGTGCACGTGTGCGTGAGCGTGTGTGTGTGTGTGTGTGTGTGTGTGTTTTTGGTTTCAGTACTCCTATGTTACAGTATTGCAGATAACCATGGAAATAGATAGATGTTTGCATTCCCTTGGAGGAGTTAATTGAGAATGAACATTTTCCTGTGTGGATCTCTCTGCACATTGTGGACTTTGTTTCCAGACACTTTTCTCAACAGCGAGTAGGTTTTTCTTTCTCTTATTACAGCAACAGAAGTATCCAAGAATTATTTTAATTATGTATCTGCTTCAGCAATTCTGAACTGGGTTTTAATTTTTTGTAATAATATGTGCAGAGCAAATGACTCTTCCTATCTAAGATCAGTGTTTGCCACACACTCACTCTGTACTGGAATCTCCATCTTGGGAGCTCATTAAAAATGCATTTGTTTCAAGGAGATGTAGGAGTCAATTGTTCATTTGTTAAACAGCTCTGTGGATTTTCCTCTTTTTGTTCCTTGCTTTCCTTTCTTACTTGGTTTTGCTTTTGTTTTACAGCTCTACCTTACTTTATTTGAAAGAGGAAAGCCAGTGAGGACCTGTGAACAATCCAGCAGCTTCTGAAAAATCTTCATGCTAAAGGATAATCCAGAATTCCCTGAAGAAGAACATAGTGAATGTTGTGAGTTCCTATCAGTGTTAACAAATACTTCGAGTTGTGTCTTTTGGGAGGTAGTATTTGCCTTGTAGTGTTTGGTCTCTTCCCTGTGATGCACCGAGCACCAAAAACTTAACTGAAATTTCTCTCCCCCTTTCCTTTTTTTTTTCCTTTCTTTTTTTTTCTTTTTCTTTTAATGAGTTTAAGGGAATACTAGTGTTAGCTAAGGAAAGATGGTGGGTTTCTTTTTCCTTGGACTGCTACAGTTATTTGTCATACTACTATTGCTTTTTACTTAAATATGTGAACCTGCACTGGAAGGCCATGTGACTGTGTAGCCTAACAAGAATGAAAAATACTGTGGGTAACAGTTAATGAATCTACAGGTCAGCTTCAGGAGTTTTATGTGTGCTTGTACAATGGTTGAAATTATTTGACCACTTCCAAATTAGAGGAATGTAATTAGTTCCACATTATTACATTAGAGGAAATGTAGTTATCTCTGCCTGGTATTCCAAACTCCTATTGGTCAGTTTATTATATTGGTTTGAGTATATCCAATACAAATGCTCCTCTCAGAGGTTTGTGTTCATGGGAATTGGAGTAGCACACCTTTCCAAGGGAAACACAGTCACTCAACTGAGACTTCGATTCAGCTGTGGTATTAATTAAAGAAAATGTTCCCATGAGGGATGACTAAAGAGAAGAAGGCATGAATATTTTTATGTTCATTGTTTTTCTTACAAAGCCTACTGATTTTCTAGGTTGAAATGGGCAAACATGAAGACCAAATGTAAACATTCTCACAAAAAGAGGAAAACAAGAGTTCTCTGCTTGCCAGATTTTAGAATAATCCTTTTTTTTTTCTTAGGAAAGAACCATGGGGATTTCCAAGTTAGGCAAGTTACTCTTTAACTCTTATGCCCAAAGTATGCAGTGGTCCTTCAAAGATGTTAGTAGTGATAAAACAAGCTGCAGATTCTTCCAGTTTGAGCAAACTAGTTTGTGCAATTTCTATTAATGTAGTAAATATATCTCCTGGCATGCCTCCTAGCTCACTCATAGTTGGATGCTCTCCTTTGCTTTGCTTTTCTCTTTGGGTCCAGGTTTTGGGAAGCAGATTGGGGCAGAGTCTAAGTGGGTGCTTCTTTCCCAAGAACCAGTTGCAAAATAAATATTAGAGAAGATACTGAATTTTTTAAATCATCTCTTGCCTTTCCCACCTGCTTTGATCTACAGTGAAATCGTTAACAAAGAGAGCATTTGGAATTGTTACTTAGTAGTTACCACTAAGCTGCCAAGTTAGTAGCTTGTTGAGATGAATAAGGGGCCTCTGAGATGTGGAGCTTCTCAGGGTCTGTGTATCCAAGAAAACGAGGCTGTATCAGCTTATTCCCACACTTCAAAAAGCTTCTTTAAAACCAGAAGAGCTTACTTTTCATTCTGGGATCCTAGAACAGGAGAGGAGAGCTATTATTGTTATTGTTGTTGTTGTTATTAGTATTAGTATTATTACAAACTGTCCTAGCATGCAGAGCTTTTGGGATAACTGGAGATGTTTGTTCAGGATGTTGCAATCACCTCCACTGATTGCAACAGCAGCACCACCTCAGGTGAAGAAGAGCCTTCCCTGGGTCCTGTAAGGTATGTGGTGTGCCAGATCAACCAGATAAACTGAAAGAGGCAATCGTCAGACATTACAGGAGATGGCATATCTGTTGAAGATGCCCTCAGTGTGATCATTACATTCTGCCCTGTCCTAAACGGTTTAAAATCAGCCCACTTAAAGCAAGTGTGATGTTCTGCTATTGTGGTGCCAAAACCCTGATTACACTCAGGAGGCCTGGCTTTGTGCAGAAAAAGCAGCACTCTTCTCACCAGGTATGGATGGGGAAAAAGTGTTCTTGAGAATTGCTCTTACCCTGGCATCGAGGACTGGTTCCTTTTAAGGATTCATCTGTAGGTGATGGAGAGCTTTTTAGCAGTTCCTTGAGAGTATATTTCATCACCTGGCTTCTGCTTGGAGGACTCTGCTGCAAGGAGGCAGTCAGCTAAGTTCCTCCTCTCCTCTTTCCTCTTTTCCTTTCCTCTTCCTCTCTTCTTTTTCTTTCTCTTTCTCTTAGGGTGACAAGAATACCAGAGGTGAGGAGGTACAGTGTTTCTCTTGAAAGGAAATAGTGGTATAGAGTGATTTTACTGAAAAACATTGTTCTGTCTTCCCTGTTTTCAGGGTGTTGTCACGTTAAGATGTGAGGAAAATTATCAAACCTTTCCCACTACAAGTGGTAGCTGTTCTCTTCCCTTCTGCTGCCTCCTTCTGCCACCCAGGCAAATTTCAGAGGAAGAGGGGGTGTGAGGAGGGAGTGGTGCAGTAAATTGGGACCAGTGTCTTGTATCCACCTAGAAACTGCCTGTTTACTAAACAGTACATATTTTTTGCTTCCTTTTTCCTGCTCTCTTCATTTGGATGAAATGCATTTCTGGAATAGCAGTGCTTGTACAAATCAAGTCCATATTCCACTTCTAGGGAGAGAAAAAGGGATGTCAGGAGGGTTCGTTAAGGAGGAACGTTTATTTTTGTGAGGGTAAACATGAAGCAAGACAAGGCTCCTTTGCTCTTGCTGGAGGGCACCTTGTGTATTCCAGCATACGGTTTTGTAATTTTCTGGTATAGTATGAAGGTATCCTGGGGTTTGGTTTTTTTTTTTTCCATCCTGAAAACATATGCCACAGCTTTTTTGGAGTGCTAGCCACACAAGCATAAACACATTCTAACAAGAGTAATGAATAAACTCTTCATGTTCCTCACTTGCAGGCATTTCTTCACATAATTTTTTTTTTTTTCTGTGATTATGCGAAAACCTCTGGCACGGTCTGTGGGAAATGGAAAATAAATCTCTAAATCCGGTATGTGTCAATAACAGAAACGTGTTTAGTTGATCTCATATCTATAACTGTTATTTTGGGCAAACTGCAGATGGTAGAATAGTAAACATCTCCACTTCTAGCCCAGACAGGCTTTCTGTGCCTTGCCTTCAGTGGGAACCTGCTGCTGTAAGGGCTGATTCCGAAGAAGGTCCTGGGGGACCGTGGTTATACATGGCTTAGCCCCAGTTCCATCCCATTTTTGAGCTGCTGCCTTCTTTTTCTGCTCCTTGGCCCTCCTTGCTTCCTTTACTCTGGGTCCTATCTCCTATGTACTCTCCCCCGGCTGCCGGCTGTTTTTCCTGGCACGTGGAGCTGCGACAGCTCCTGGAGCTGATGTCAGTGCTGCTTCCTGAGCCGCCTGGCCAGGCTGGCTGCAGCCCAGGCACACCCTCTCCCCAGAGCATCACCTTCTCTGCCTGCCCATCCTGCTGCTGCAGCAGCCCCTCGGGGAGGAGGCTTGTGCAAGTGATGGAAATTGAAGGTTAGCGAGCCTTTCACGGCAGCGTTCTGTGTGCGGTTGTCTCCCACGCCCGGAGCCTCAACGCTGGGTTTGTGGCGTGGTTGGAAGTGATGCCTGGTTTCTCTTCTGAGCTTCCAAGGTGTACACACCTTGGAACAGCGATGGGAAGCTTTGATACATGCAGACTTAATGATTCTGGGTGTCTCTGCTTTTGTGTCGCTTTGGTATCCGTATGCTAAATCACTTCGTGGTTTTCTATGGAAATTACCAGGCTGCTGAGAAAAGAGCAGAGCTGCATGTGCCCGTTGTTCCAAACAACAGCCCAGTACGTGCCACACGGTATTTATAGTGAGAGGGAAAAAGGGAAGAATCGCTTTAATTTGAGAAATGTCTCTCAGAAACAGCAATTTATTCCTAGGCATTATTCTTCATTAAGAGCTACAGACAGCTGCAGCTTCCCTTTAAATAGAAATTGCTCTCTGCAGGCATGCTATACATAGGGCTTCAGGTTTCTCCCATTTCTCTGCCAAAAAATCAGAAGTATTTCTCACCAAATAAATGTTTATTCAGAAAGTCATATTTCCTGACTTTTATTTCACGTCACAGGCTTCCGGCAGCCAGGCAAGAACAGCTCAAGGCTGTCGTTTAGGAGAGGAAGCTGAAACAGTCAAAAAAGTCTCTTGTGGGGCTTCAAAAAAAAGTCTCTGACCATAACTCTGGGCCTTCAGTTTGGCAGTTTACATTACCTATTGAACATTGGATTAAAATGAATCTTGCAGGAATCCTGCAGGGTGAGTGTGCCTGTGCAGATGCAAAGTGGGTGGTGGTGGGCGTTTCTGTGCATCAGGTCAGCTCACCCCCTCTCCCAGCCTTGAAGCCACAGCCGTCCTCAGACTGCATGGGTGGCAAACTGTCTTTGGCATCTGGGAGCAGCTGAGCTGTTTTGTTCCCGGGGGATCCCCCCGTATGATCAGTGTATGGACACCTAGGGACAGCAGGCGAGAGCTGGGCTCTCCTTGCTTGCACCTGCCACCCAGCAGAGAGGTGGCCAGGATGGCTTCAAGTCCTGCAGAAGGACATGCAGCAATGAAACTGTAAGCTCCACCAGTGCTACAGAGAACCAAATACCTTTGTTATTCACATCTGTGCAGCTTTCTTGGATTTACCTTTCTCTTCTCCACATTCCTGCTGGCTGGTTCCACAGCTAATGATTTCCTAAGCTGTCTTTTCCCCACTGTCTTTCCCAGCCTGAACTGTTATGCTTCTTCTTTTGTCTCCAGGGCTTATCTGCTGGACCCATACTTTCTGTTCAGTGTGCCAGGCCCTACCACTCCAGTAGATGACTTTGCTGTTGTAGCAGCCCCAGCTGGTTGTCTTCTGTCATCTGTGGCTATGGTGTTCCTGTCAATACATGATGTTTTCCTTTTCCACATCTCCTCCCAGTTCTCCCTGCACTCCTAAGTTTATGGCTTATAGTATGCAATCCATGTATTAAAATAATTTTTGGTTAGGTCATTCATTACTCTCTTGCTTTCTTCTCGTCCAGTATAGGTTCCAGAGAAGTAAGAAGCTGTAATTTCTCCAGGGCTAAAATCCAAGTCTTTGATAGGCAGGCATGATGCCTGAGGCCACTACATGTTGCTACTGGTTGTCAGCTTTGTAAAACTTACCCTGCAGAGCAAAGAAATCTGGGCACAAAGATTGTTCTCTTCTCTTCTCTACCGTGGCAAGCTGTAGTTTCCCAGTCTGTTCTGCCTTCCCTTCATTGTCTTCCAAGCAAATGGCTGTAAGATTATGACTCCCATGTTTGGACTGAGAACAGCTTTTGCCTGAGCAAACAGATTTCTCTTTGGCAGTCACTTTAACTGCTGCCCCAGCTTTTTGCTGTCAGCTTTGTTTCGTGATTTGGCATTAGAGAAGTCCAGGCAGTCCTAATGCACAGTGCATTGCAGTGAGTAAATGCAGCAAGGCAAAGAAGGTGAATAATGCCTTTGTTAATGATCACAAACCCAATGTGGTCCATGAGACCACAAAAAGCATCTCCTATAGTTCAGCACTGTAGCTTATGGCTCCATTTTTTTAACTTGGTGGTGCCAGCTGGAGAAATTTCTGATCCTTGCTGGCAACTCTGCTTGGTCCAAGAGATTTCCAGTGAAACGAAGAAGAAGCATTGGGAACCAAGCCCAGCCTTCACAGGTTTATAGCATGGCGTGAAGGCTGCCCTGCTATTTGCAGGTTGTGTCTGGGGTGGAGCTGATCAAAACACAGGTGTCTCACGCCTGTGAGAATTTTTTTCTGGTTTTCTTACACTTCTTGTGTTTCACTTCTGCTGTTATAGTTATGCCCATGATGACCCTAACAGTATCTCATAACCTTCCAGTGCTTCTCTCAAAGCTGATAATGTTTGTGGCAGGAGCAGGAAGAGAATATAAATTAAGCTCTCCTAGAGAGGAGGTTTTTTCCCATTTTCTGTTTGGAGCATGCATTCTAAAGGAAAGGCTGCTGATAGTGGTAGGTTAGTTAAGAGGAATCATGAACCCTTCTGTAGCAGAATATTATTCTGAACAACTTGTTCATTCATATGTATTTCAGGTTTGTTTGCAGCCTGCTAGGCATGTTGACCCTGGATGCCTATTTTGGGACAGAGTATCAGATACTTTTATTCAAACTGGCTGTATTGATGCTATCAGGTTTCCTTCTCAGTGAGTTTTATGTTTCTTGCTGTTAATCAGCTTTGCTGTTTCCAGCTACAGACATTGATGAATGTTTCAGAGGCACCTGATGGCACAAAGGTCAAGAGGAAGAAGATAAGCTAGTTGACAGGATTGCCTTTAGTTTCTTTTCCTGTTGAGGTGTCAGAACTGGAGACTAAGGAAACCGGAGATACTGTTTTTATTTATTCCTAATGAGTTTTCCTGGCAGCTCTTTAAATAAAATAAAAACTTTCCCTACTATGGCAAATGAAGTTTATTGCAGTAGTGCAACTTATTACCAAGTTATTGCACTAGTAATAGAAGAAATCTGTTTGGGGAGTGACAGCTGCATTAGATGAGAGGAGGAACATTATTTGTGGTTTTCTGTGCCAGGCAACCTTCAGTCAGAATTAGGGTGGTGATTTATAAATTCCCTTTGTCTCACTTCCAGCGTTTGGACTGCAGTGAGACCTGCTACAACATTACAAAAGCTGTGTCAGTCGAAAGAAGCTGGGCAAAATGTGTTTTGGCTTCCCTGACAGGGCTAAGTTTGTAAACAGCTGCGGAGATTCCTTGCAAGAAGTGTCCTTAATGCAAGCAGTGGGTAAATGGTGCTTTAAGCCTTCAGCTCCCAGGAGTTTGTCTCTCTGGCAGATAAAACTTGTCTTCTCAACAGCTTGATTCATAATTTCTGATGCAAATAGCTGACAAAAAGAAACTTCAGGAACCTCTAGTGAAGTAAAAGGGAGTTTGACACTCAGGGCAGAGCAAAAGGAAGAGCTCTGGAGGAGCTGGCACTTTTCATATTCATGATTAAAATGTTTTTGGGCTATTTTACATTGTTTGAAAGGAGTATTTTTTGTTTGTTTGTTTGGATTTTTTGTAAAGCTGTGCTCTGCAAGTGACTTTGTTAAAGAATCAGCTTCTTACAGGGAAAAGAGACAAAATAATGTCTGTGTCACTCAGTCATGTACTGCTGCCTTTTGAAGTGGGAAGGTCGTCATAACATATTTCCGAGTTAAGACATGTCCGTTGATTCCAAAGTGCAAATTACCAGGATCCTTTTTACCAGAACCATTAAAACATTTGTATAAGTATCTTTATTCAACCTGAAGGATAACCTGCAGAGCCCTCAAGGAGATATAAGTACAAGCACTTCCTTCTTGTTATCAGTGACCAGTCAAACCAGTTCAGCTGAAGGGATTTGGCATAGTAAGCAGTCCTGCTGCTCCTGATGGCATCCGTAGAAAGGATGAGTGAGCTGTAGAGCTTTATATGTCTTCATTATAGGGTGAAGTCTCTTCTTAAATTAAATGAAGCCGTCAGGCTTCATTAGCTCCGGGTTTTCTTGTTGTTATTATTCTAACGTAATTATCACTTTTCTTCAGTCAGCCTTCTGCTTGCCTACTTCCAAATAAACTCTTTCCATCTGGAGAGTGTTTTGAGATGGGGAAAGTACAGTGAAGTAGTGAAACAATTCTCAGCATTGTGTTCTTCCTCTCCTTTTCAACTACCTAGAATGCTATACAACAAAATAGAAAGAAACAAATACACAGCAACCATAAGGAGATTCTCTTCCCTCAAAAAAGATCATGCAAAGGAAGACTCTAAGCACATGAAATGGGAGAAAGCATCATACATTGATATGTAAGATACCTGCAATTCTTTGCTTTAAAAAAGCTGCATTAAGAACTGAGGAATCACCCCACTCTGTTCTCACATGACAAGACACGCTGCTTCAGCAGTAAGTAGTTCTTGGGCATAATGAAATACCTGCTGACTGCAGGGAGCAAGAAAGGCTCAGTCACGATGGGTACATCTATTTGTGCATCCAAGCCCTGTGCAGAGATTCCCAAGCTGACAAGGTGCTTTGCGCAGGGTAATTAGCCCCACTTCTCTCCTTACATCTTCTCTGATTATGCTAATTAGACTGAGCAGGGTGCTGCCTGACACTGGTGAGAGTTGAACAAGTGTGTCTGCAGAGCCTTGCCCCTGCGGTGTGCCCTCAGAATGCCTGAGCCTGCTCGGCACAAGCCCACGTGTCCGTGCCAGCGGCTGTGCAGCCAGCACAGGTATTGCCTGCGGTTTTACTGTACGTGCTGTCAAGCATCACTCAGCCTTGGGCGGCTTGCTGGGACTGCAGGGAAGGTACTAAGTGGTAGGGAGGATCTCAAGCAGCCTGTAGCCTCGTTGCTCTCAAAAAAACACATCCTGCTGGTGTCTTAGGTCCTGTTCATTCTGTTGCATATGCGAGTGACTTTCCTGGTTCTGGACGTGGTGCTCTGGAGCCCTGAGGGGGTTGGGAGCGCTGTGTGAGAGGACAGTAGTACCAGGGCAGACAACCAGAAATGGTGAAACTGAGGAATAAAAGTGTGAAGAACTTAGACTTTCTGCTTTGCATCCTGTTCATATGTGCAGGACTGACAGAATAATGGGCTAGCATGTTGAGTTAGATTGTGAAACCTTGCTTATTAGCTGTTTTTTTCCCACTCCATCTCTCCCTTCTTTCTTCCAAGCTAGTGTTCTTGCAGAATGAAATGAGTGCAGGGATAGGTGACTTTCATAATTTGGTATTTTAACATTCAATTCCAGGTAATTTTCTATCAAATATTTTTTCAAAGACAATGATTAAGCTTACAGAAGGCAGGTTTTTAGAAGCAACAATCAAAAAAGACCTTGACAGTCCCAAAATGACAACAAATAAAACTGTTTTCACTCATTATAGTAGAAGTGGCTTTTTACTCCCTGACTGTTCTTCCTCTGACTGGCACTTTCCTGGGAGATGGGGTTGAGAACAAATGCGTATGTATACACACATGCACGCATGCCTATCTATATATACATTGATCTGAGTGAGCCTGGGAATGGAAAAGCAAGTGCAAAAACATATGCTGGGTTTGGCAAGTTGGTCCTTTTAGTTGCACAGTTTCCTGATTTTCTTCGTTTAAAAGGTGCGTTAATGTTCTGTGTATGATGTTCTGAAGTGTGATACTTGGATCTCGTCAAAAGATGGATGTTCATGTTTCATTCCATATTGTGAAATAGTAATCCTCAAAATACCACGTCAAGCCACGAATAAATAGCTGTGCTGTATTATTTTGGGGAGTTGCAGTTTCCAAGACAGTCAGTCAGTATGATCTCAACCATTAAGTGAGGAAAAAGTGTTTTGAAAAACTAGAGAGAGCTTTGTTGACTGAAATGGCTGGATCAGAGCTGAAAAGGAAGAGTTTGCTGTTTTAAAACATAGCAGACATTTTAGACATTCTTATCAGGATGCTTCAGTAACGCAGTTGTGTGGAAGACTGATAAGGGAATGTGCAATAGCAGCCCTCATCATTTAAAGTGCCCAAACTTGGCACATTCTGTGGCAATGTAAAATAGCAATAAATATAAATCTCGTGTTCTGGAATTCCCGGGTCTCCTTATTAGCAGATCAGTGTGTAAACACTGGCTCAGTGTGTCTAGTACTAGAGGGATGTGTTTTGTTCCTGCAAACGGATGTGTGCTGGCTCTGCACCCCCTGGCGCATGTATGAGACAGAGTAGATTCAGAATGAGCTGTACTCCACATTTTCTAGAGGAAGCCTGTTTTAAACCACACATGAAATCAGTGTGTGCATGTAGGAACCCAGAAACAGAGAAGTATCCCTCTGACTACTCTGGGGGATCCTGACCTCCAGGAAAACACTGACTTTGACCTTTGACCCATGAAGAGAGCTTCCAAAAATCCCTGGATAAACCAGAATCTATAAAAGAGTAAGATAGATAATAGAAAGTAGTGTTGTGTGNTAACAATAAGCCTGAAGACTGAAGAAAGTGTTCATTACGTCTTTTTTCCTGACACAGAACTGAGATAGTGAGGTCTCCTTCAGCTGGGGAGACCTCGAAAAGGCATCCAGCATCTAGGAAACTATAATTGGTGCCCAGTGTGAGGAAGTTAAAGGAGCAGAAACCTCTATGTACATAATTTTTCACTGCAATGCACGTATTTCACCAGTTTTAAATTATGACTTATTGGTCATTGGTTTCAGTCGAGCTGCCTAGTAAGAGCTTGCCAAGAGCATCTGTAACAGGACAACTCAATCAGAATTCCAGATGTAATGCTGCTCCTTGCTCAGGTTGGGGCTGGCAATTTTCATTTTGCTTCCAGATCTGCACCAATTAAGTGCATAAAAATGGTCTGAAAGAGAAGGAAGAGCTTTGTTCACTGAAACGACTGCACTTAAATTCAAAGTAGGGAGCAACAGGAGAAAGAGCACTGGACTACTAGTGGTAGGGGACAGATATCAATGTTTGCACCCCCTGGCCCCCACTGCAGACCTGAAGTAGCTGTTTTTTTCTCTTACAAGCTTGAGCCCCGAGCCTGCTGGTTGACTTGTGCCTGCTTTTAAGGCTGTCTGGCATGTCAGGGCTGGAGCCTTGAAGCAATAGGGAATGGTGTTTATCCTTGCTCCAAGAGGGAAACCACCATGCCAACACAAACCCAGTTGTCCAATAAGACTAGTGCTAAAGGTAACATGTAAAGGTGATTGTTTCTTTGGGGAAGCAGTTGAAAGTAGTATAAATGGTCCTTAATTGAATTATGATTGGCATTTTAAGGCTTATGGCGATGCACTTAAGCTCAGTGAAGGTATTTCTATTTACATGTTCCTTCCGGACTTCAAAATGTTGCAAAGAGCACAACAAACTTTGGTTGTGGTTGTGCAAAGTTGGCATTGTCGGTGTAGCTGAAACTGAAATTGCACTCACATGGGTTCTGTTTCAGTGCCTGTATTGTGCTGAAATACCTGGGTGATTAGAAAAGATTTGTCATATTAAAGCATCTCTTCTTGGTTCTATGGGTGGCTTTTTTGTACTTTCCATTTCTGTTTTGGCAACGATGGTGTGGGGGATGAGGAGTTGCAGATTGATGATTGTTTGTCTGTAAACCATCTTACTGGAACAGAGACTGTAGGAGGCTTTCTCATGGCTCTAAGTCAGACCGCTGCCTTATCTAAACAGTGTGTGACCCTCCAAGGTGCTGCATGTGTCTCTGACCCAGCCTACCTGCCTGATCAGAGTGGATATGGACATGTTTGTAGCAGAGCTGACAGCATCCCTTCACTGGATTTATTTTAATCCAGTTCAGAGGTGGTCCAGGAGGTAGAATTTGATACCTCGGTAGAGGAGGTCACAAAATGAGGGCAAGGCTGTGTGTCCTGACATCACAACATGGTACTTCTTTTGACATTGCATTAATATGCAACAACTTGTAGTGGTAGCAGTGCAGCACCTCGAAACAAACACTACAAAAACTTTCATCTCAGACAGTGGCTGTCACTAGAAATGCAGTTGCCTGTGAGGACCATCAGTCTTAAGACTAGTCACAGCAGCAGCAGCAACATTTTATGGAATACATTTTGAGGCACTTCCACGGATGTCAGACAGGCTGACAACATGGAGGAGACTGCTGGCAGAGGTTAAAACTTGCTGGGCATTACTTGACTCCAGTTTTATGGTGGAATAGGGAAGAAATTGTGTCCTTGATCTTTACCTGAAAAGAGTAAGAAAGGAAGAGATACAGAGAAGGATATGCAATTAGAGAAATAAACCAACTATTTGTGCTGCACTTTCATATCACTTCTTGCTGTAAAAAGTAAATTCAGTAATTCCTGTCTTCTTATTTTCTACTTGTCTTTGGATTCATCTTATAATGATAGGAACATTCTTTCCTTGGTAAGAATTAATTCTGATGTGAAGAATTTAAAACCTAAGGGATAAAATAAGGGACATTTTAAAAATAAATAAGGAATAATTAAAATTGTTCTTGAGCAACTACCAATTACTTTATCCTTTTACATGCAAAGGGAAGAAAGGAAAATGGTAGATATTAATCTTTGGTAAAATTTAGTTTAATGGTGCTATGCATGGCTGGATTTAAAGAGCAGAGAAAATGCTATGGGTTTTTTAAGAGTGAGGCCTCCTGGAGTTTGAGAAGACACCTTATCAGAGAGCTGGAGTTTCAGATCCTATCTTCTTTCTTGTTCAGTCTTTGGGATTCTGCTTTGGTTCTTAATTTAAGCAATCACACAGTGAGTTTTGTCTTACCTTACTTTTTCAGTAAATGCATCTACTCTTCAAGCGCACTGAACCTGTTAGAGGCCGGTCTTGTGTTTTGGACAGAGAATTGCGTGTCATGGTTTTTATCGTGTCTTTGTAATTTTTTCCTCTCTGTCCTGTTTGCAAGTGGAATAGCTGGTGTTTAGATACTAATATATTAACTCCTGCAGCCCTTTCCTCCTGTGCAGCCTGTGGTTTGGGATGACTCCACTGGTAAGGCACTGACTTGCAGTCAGGAGACACAGTGGCAGAACCAGAAGGAACAGTTATCTGATGGGTGACTCGAGGCATGTCATGACCAGTCAGTGCTGCAGCCATAGAATGCAGATAGTGATACTGATATCACTCCTTGGTAAAGCGTTATGAAATGTTTTCATGAGTATTTCTCCTCAAGAGCCTGGGTGGTTTTAGTCTGGATTCCAAGGACATTAGGTTTATGTGGTGATGGTGATGATGCCTGTCTGATTGTCCATCCCCATTCCCTCTCCCCTCTCCGTAGCAAATCCTGCAGGAAGCATAAGTCTCAAAGACAGTTAAAATCCTACACATATTTTTGTTGTTAAAGTCAACAGGCAGGGGAGGTGAGAGGCATGAGCTACTGCTGACATTGAGAGGAAAAGAGACGGCCAAGCTGTGCCCTCGGCAGCTCTCCTTGATGGTGGCCGGCAGTGAGTCCCACCTCTGCATCCATGTGGCAGCCCTTGCCCAGGTGCCAGGCCAGCACAGCGGGATGTGGAACAAGCTGGGCTGTTGAAAGACACCAGAGGGAAGACGGTGCAGAGATGGATAAATGCAGAGGGATGGTAGGGCACAAATCCTACTTTCTGTTCTTTGGGATATCTTGTTAGAAGGACTCTAGCTGAATTTGCCATTCAAAATCTGGAGGTGTTTTTGTTTCTGACTGCTTGAACCATTCTCATGTTCCTGGGATGTCTTCACTTTTCTGTACAATGCTGGGTTCCTCTGCCACAAGGAGCTCTGAATCTTTCCTGGAATCTTTGGGAAAGCACTTGTGCTCCGTCCCCTTCATGCTGCTCACATTTAACTTCTGCAGCAATTTGAATGCAAACTGAGAGCTCCCCTTCCTTGTAACTATGGAGTTTCTCCCCATGTATACCAAGTGCAAGAGCCTTCCTGTTCTCATGAAAAAACTCTCTCTTTGTCCTTAATATACAGATTTAATGTCTTGCAGGCCCTCTTTTCAGTGGTTGCTGAGTTCTCCCTTGCACAGCTCTTTTTGTGCCTCTAGAGCACAGACCTTTTTCTGCATGAGCCCTCTCACTTACTTGGCACAGCAGTCTGGTTTTGTATTGTTCTGTACGTTGGAGGCAGCTACATGGTAGTAGTAAATTCAGAGGGATGCAAATTTATTATCTCTTGTTTAGTAGCTCACTGGGGCACACGTTAATCTTGTACGCTTGAGTGCTGTTCTTAAATAATACTGTATATACAATAGATAGATTTAAAGTTGACTAACCAAGAAAACATCCTCAAGGCTGAAAGAGTAAGTGTGACAGATATGCAAGAGTTGCAGGCTGGTTTTTAGCACTGCTTTGTGTCTGGCGGGCTGACGTACATGGCTGTAGCAGTTAGATGTCTCATTTACGCACCCAGATAAAGCTGGGGGAGTTTAAAGCAATCAGATTAATCTCGTGTCCTGGAAGAACAAGTTTATCCTTTGCAAGAGAGATTTCCAGGTTGTTGGTGGGTTTTTTTGTTTGTTTGTTTTTTTAATGAGGAATGTTTGCAGAAGCATCCTTTCACTGGGAAGAAGGGACAGGTAAACAGGTAGCCAACTGACCACAGGCACCGTGCCTTCTACAAAGGCAATTATAGGAAGACCAAGACTCTTAAGCTACCTTCATTCAGGTCAGTTGTTCTCAACAATGTTCGTTTATGGTAGGTTAAGGGTTCAGTTGCTTTGAAATGGAGAAGCTGTGACCAGGAAGGAACCTGATTGGAAAAGCATCAATCATGGAAAAATACTGTAGCCGAAAATCAGCTTTCAGGTCTCCAAGTCTTTTTATTGACTTGATAGAGTTAAGGTTAGGCTTTCATTAAAGAAAGTCAAGATCAGACGTGTCTCTGAAAGAATTTTCAGGGGTTATTTAAATGTAATGTACTTGTTTGCCATTTTAATAAGAATCTCTCGTGTTGAACTTATTATTACTGCTGTGGCTTTAGGTTTGTAGTCAAAGACCATTTTGGCTGGACATTTGAGTACATAAATGTAACAAAAAGAGTCTCTAAACCAAAGAAGTCATAGTGTGCATGTGTATGTTTGTGTGGAGAATGAAGGTTTCAGACAATGTGTACTTTGGCTTCCAAATGCACCTAGCTTTGCAGTCATTTTGGATGATAGGGGAGAGTAGTCTGAGCTGTTGTACAGTGGACAGACTAATTAGTCCAGGAAGGACACCTCTGACTTCTGGTTGAAAATCCCATCTTTGCATCAAAGGGGACTTAGAACCTGTGAATAGTATCTGAATCTGTTTCAGATCTTTGCCTATTAGCTTGTCTCTATTTTTTTCTTCCCTTTCTTTTCATGTACCTCCCGTTGGCATTGAAGAGGTGCAGAAGACCTATTTATGTGTTTCATGCCATGTCTGTTTTCCTGACAGGATGGGACAGGTCACTGCAAAGAATTTTTGAGGTGTATGCCATATTAAGTTCTCAATGTCCAGGCCTTCATGGTTTCCTCCACTTCCCTCAAGGGCTTGTTAATAAGTCTTATAGCATTCAGCTAAATTGTCACTTTAAAAAAATTTCCTTAAGTTGCCCAAGACACCATCTTACATAATTCTCACTCACTTGCGATGTTGGATATAACACTAAGGGTGGAATCGGCAGTAATTGGATAGTGGTAATTGACTGTTTCTTCAGTGCATGCTTGGAGATTCTCCTGAGAAGCTGCCCACACGATTTTGGGTCAAACCCAAAAGCAGAGAAAATGTGCTCTGGACAGGCACTGAAACTCTGAGATGTTTGGGTTTATCTGAAGAAATGTGACTGAGCCTTTTTTGTATTGGCTGATTGAAGTGGTGCTGCTGCACTTCAGAATTTCTGAAGGACTCATTTCATCACTCTGCTTTTAATTTCCTTCTACTGCTCTCAGTTCTTTCTCATTTTACTGTCAGTCCTATATGCTCACACAACACTAAGTTTTCATTTCTTCCTTTTTATTTCCACAGTAGATGGTGTAGTCACATCCCACATGGCTCTGCCATCTGGAACAGCTTCCCTGACTCATATTCCTTTCAAGTTTCAACTCTATCCTTGGCCTCTATGTGATAATCTTCCTTCTAATGAAACAATCACATCTTATGCCCAGAGGCTTTCAGTTCTTCTCTGTTCAGTCTTCTTCCTCAAGACGTGTAGCTCTTGCCTACCCTTTGATACACAACGTATATTGTGATCTGTACTTATTAGACATGAAAGACCTATTTTAGAGACACCTAATACATTAGTTGTGTCTAATTCTTGCTCAGTACAACACTTCAGGGCACACTTACTTTTTAACATCCTCTTGTCCTTTTGATTGCAGTTGGCTTGGCTGATTGATAGTTAGGTACATGTCTAAGTACTGTGAATATGATAAAGCCTCAACTGTGAAACATTTGATTTTTTTATTTTAATTTTTAAAAAATCAACTAAAGCATATTGCATAGTCTGAAAATAACAAAAGATTTAACAGAGGAGATTTCAAATCTGATACTACATCTCCTTAAGTCTCATCTTGAAAACATCAAACATGCTGTAAAAGCAAACAAAAATATACTTTTCAGACTGATGGCTCAAAACATTTTCTGCTGCACACTGAGATTTTCAGTAGTTGACATAGTATGCAGTTTTTCTAAATTAAGAAAGTCTCATACTTTGTGGGATACCATAGTACAACTGCTGAGCTGCAATATTGCATTAAAAATGGCTGTTAGTTTACTGAGTGGGTGGACACAACTTGCAGTGCTATTGCTTTTCACCTAGTGGCTCCCTTAAAGCTTCGGTGAGATGAGGGGAAGATAGAGCTAATAGCAGCTGTGCCTGGGCACCGCAGAGTCCTGGCTTTGTCAGCAGTACATTCACAGACAGGAATTGCTGTAGGAGCAGTGGAGGGGCCCAGCTGTGTGTTTTGGAGTGCTGGATGTGGTTTATCTCAGGCTCAGAGCGGGTTCATGGAAGATGTGGTCGAACTGCTGTTTCAGGCTGTAAGGTTTGGCCATGGGGCACCGCAGACAGATAACTTGCTCGCCTCTGAAATAAATGAAAGCTCACTTGCAGGGTCCTACCAATTTTCCCCCATCCTTGCCCCATTCTCACTATTTCTTACCTCTTTCCAGGCAGAAGGGCTGTCCAGAGAGGACACACAGAATATGCATCCTTCTGAATTCATAAAAAGTGAGGAACAGGGAACAATGCCTGGGTTAATAATAGCTCTTCAAAGGAAGCTCATTTAGAGTCCAGCCAGCATTGAAACTGGCTGTCCTTGGGGCAAATGCCTCACCTTGGTGTCTCCCACCAAAACCAAGAAGGGCAAATTCCTGCTCATCCCTGGGAGTAAAGCTCTCAAGAGTGTCTAAGTTGCACCTTAGGAAGTCATAAAGCAAAGTGGCTTAGGCTGCCCTTTCAGCCCACAGAAGCAAAGGTACCAATTAATTTCTTATGGAAACCTGCGTGGTGTCACCATGAACTAACTTTGGGCAAATCACTACGAGGAAGAGTGTAGTAGCATAGCTTGCAGAGTGTTATTGTAGGCTTCTCGAGGATTTTTTGTTTGTTTTCATTTGGTTTAGGCTTTTTCACTTGGTTTGCTGTCCCTACCTAAGCATACAGTTCCAGTTCTTGCTGTTTCAATAATCCTCTCCTTGCTCTGGATCACTGGGAAGTTATGCAGTAACTTCTCATTTGCTTCTGGACTGAGGATATTGGCAGTGTTGTAACACGAGAATGTTTTTGAAGCTTTACTATGGGCATATGATTGTCAAAGTTGAGTCGTTTTAATACAGAATTTGAACTGCACTGCTTCATTTACGAGAGATTTGCTTTGTCCTCCGTAAAATGAGGAAAGTAACCAAAGACTGTGTGATACTTAGTTCCTTGTGAATCATGGGAACTGCACAGCCAAAAGTCCTTCTAAAATGCATTGGTTGGAAATGCATTCTATAGAAAGGCACAAGCCTTTCACATAGTCCCCTGTCCAGACTGGCATGAATCTGTACTTGTTTTACCTCTCTTAAATGCTCAGTGGATGTGAAAAACCTTCCTCTGTGTGGCAGTGGAAGTACCAGTGCAAGTAAAAAAGATTTGTGTGATCCTTTTCCCATTCATCACAGTTCTTGGAGATTTTTGTGGAAAATTCACCCCTGAGGACCAAACTAAACATAGATTATGTGATTAAGCCTACCTGAAGCACTGTTTTGGGCAATTTCTGAAAAGTCTGTTGTTCTCAGTGAAATTTTTTTTACTCTGCTTCCCATTTTGCAAAAAGCATATTCCTCACACCAGCATTGCCATGCTCGTCAGTTCAGCAAATGTTTCCTTGGCATTGCACTTGCTGTTTTTGAACATGAAATGCTTTTAGGTAAAGTTATCATAATATAAACTGAAAATTGACAGGCTGAATAGTTGTGGTTAGTATGTGCTATAGTGGTGATGACATGGGAAAATATGTTGTTTTTCTCCAGATGACTGTTTGAGGTTACTTCTAGACCGTTTTGTTCATGATGTGCCAGCTAAAATTAAGAGAGCATGGCTTTGAAGTAAGCAGGTCAGTATGATTTTTTTTTAAACCTCATAAAGGCCTGTTGTCAAACAATAGATCGTGTTGTGATTTTGGGAATTAAAAAGAACAGAACCAGCCATTAAAAGGAGTAAAAGGCTAAAAGGACTAAATTCCCCTTCCAAGAAGTTTGTCTCGCTGCATAATCTAACCAAAGGTGTTTCTCTCACAGTTCTGGCAAAGGCACAGCGTGGTCTGCAGGGCAAAAGTTGACAGAGTTCAGAAAGAGGCAGTGTGAAAGGAGGCTGGGTTAGCAGCAAGGAAAGCTGGTGCTTTCTGCTGGCAGCAGGAGCAGCATTTCACAGACCTGTTCCTTATGTACCCTTCTGGTATTAACAACTAGAGTGGTGCAGCGTCCTGCCAGGATGGCAGCTCAGCAGAGCTGTGGGGGGCACCTGACACACTCTTCATCAGTGTGGGACAATCTGCACGCACCGCAAGATGTCACAGTGCTGGGACAAGCAGACAGTGCTCTAAAGGACCATTTCTTTTCTGAAGAAACATGTGTCCTGTTCGTAATACAGAAACAAAAAGGAGCCACTAGGCAGGAGGGGATGTTTGATGGCTTCATATCTAATGAGAAAAACAAAGGTGACTCAAATGTCACTTTCTTCCCAGACAGAAGTATTTTTAGTGTGGGCTGCCAGTTCGTTTCAGGAGTGAGATGCAAAATACACTGAATTTGCATGTGGCTAAATCATAGATTCTTTTTCTTTCATCTGCTTCCATGTCACTTTGTGTTGCAAGTTTGCAGCTGCATGTAAGAGGCTTGACATATTTAATTGAACCCTGAAACAACTCCAATGAACTGCAGCAGAAAGAGAAGCAGAAGAAAGTAGAAGGTTATCAGAAGACTCATTAACCAAACTCACATTTTGAAATAAACTCCTGAGGTTCAGGAAAAGACCTAATTCTATTTGCTACACCAGTGTGTGAGTTTGGTTTAAATTTGCTTCAAGGTCTTTGTAGTGTTTAGGCACAGAGAGTCAAGTAAGCTGTGGAGGAGCAGCAGCTTTAAAGGTGAGTGTGCCTGCTTTCACCCCAGCTGAAATGCGGGCCTAAAATAAGGCTATTAGGACAGTCCACTCAAGTGAATATTTTTTCTGATTTTTCTGTTTTTTCTTTTTAGCTTGTATGGGCTAATCTCAGCTCTTTTTGGGGTGTGGGGAAGATAGGGGAGTGGAGCTGACATCTCCTCTGCCCCTGAGCTGAGGGGCCTCTGAGGCTTCTTGAAAGTTAGACCATGCTGACTTTTCTGTGGTGCCCCTTAGCCCAAACAAACACTAAGGGCGTACAGTATGGATGGCTTGTTTCTAAAACACTGCCAAAGAGCCAGAGAAGGAGATGATCCTCTAGTGCTAATATTCTCCTAATTCTGACAGTCTTCTAATGACTCCTGAAGGCACCATTCCTTTTCTTAGCAATTCTTTTTTCACTCCTTTGTGTACTTAGTACTGGCCAGTACTCTGAGTTGTTTAATTTTAAGGCCCAACTCAGAAAAGCTCCCATTTTCCCTGATGAAATATCATAAAATATTTGGATCTGTTTCAGTAAACATGATGATAGCATATTGATTAATATGATAATGACCAGTACAGTTGTTCGATGAGGTTCAGTATATTAAATATAAATAAAAATGCCAACTTGGACAAAGACAATCACTTGTTACGATCATCCAAACGGTGACCTTTAAGGCTTGGCATTTGTACATCCAAAAATGAAGACAGGTGGAACAGCTAGCTCCTTCTCTCAGGCAGATATCCTTCAAAGGGTACTTCAAAGTTCACTGCAACGAAAAAATGTGTTGTTGCACATTGTGTATCTAAAATAAGAGGTGAGATTTTGGCAATTCTCCCTGCATCAGCTACTCACATGCATCTTTTCTCTTTCCTGGGGCCTTTTACCCCACATGAGATTTTTTTCATTCATTGGATGAGGGTCCTGTTAATAAGACAGAAGCAAGAAAACACAGCAGTAGATGAGAGGGTTTGCCTGTGTTGATGTGTTTAATAGTAAAAGCCAAAGTGACTCAACAGTTTCTTTCTTCAAAAATAGGAATGTGTTTGGTGAGGTCTACCAGTGCATGGTAGGATGTGGTGTCTACATCACTTGTGCCTTTTATTTCCATGGCCTCAGTCCCTGTCTTCGAGGCAAACACTTGCATAACAATTTGGTCAAACCACTACCCAGGGACGGGGCCTTTTCCTCACAATTACGCTGGGAGGGAATTCACGCACATGCAGTGGGATGCCGAGCACAGTGGGATTCCCATCCTGACTGGGGCCTCTGGGCACAATGCTGTTATAAATTTTAAGTAATAATAATAATACTGTAAAAAGTTAAATAAATGTGTCAAGTTAATTTTATGCTCCCCTCCCCTCAGGCAAATTAGCATAAATTGAATTTTCTAATAATTAGTCCAAGGGGTTATCACCGAATAGATATACCTGATTTCTGTGAATTGTGCTAATACATGGATGACAGATTCTGCAAGGAGCAGAAAGGCTCCCAGACTGACCTGTCAGGATCAGCTCCAGTTGTACAGATACTGTATGACTGCATTTGCCATTAATTGTGTTAGTTATAGGCTACATGTTGTATTGCTGTGCCGTTCAGATTTTGGTCACTTACATTTACAGCCTTACAAAATAATACACTGAACTGTGTGAACTGGGCTTGTTAAACTGTTGTAATAAAGCATTTTACAATTCCAGGCGGCCCTTCCCAAACGTATTTTGGAGCCTATTAACCAACACCTGTCAAGCTCAATCGAAATGTCTGAGTGGTCTGATCTACAGCTTCTGCTGCCATGCCGGAGAAAGCAGGCCAAGCAGCATGGCCAGAGATGGGGTGTTTGGGAGCTCAAAAGGGGGGCTTCAAGGAGCTCCTGGCTTGCCTTTCAACCTGGTGGATTTTGGTAGTAAGTAGTGAGGGAAAATAAGAAAAAAATAGGTATGTGTAAGGCAAAGAACCTCTCCATTCTCTGTCACTTGGCTATGATACCAGTCTCAGAGCATTTCAAGCTTTTTATTCTCTTGCCTTGTTTTTTAAATTTTTTTTTTTTCATTTTTTCAAGTGAGGATACAGAAGTGTAAACAGATCTTTTTCTCTGCTGCTGACTTTAATGAGGGCTGGCCCCTGCTACACGTGTGAAAATTTCTTGGCTAGGAGGGATCTAATGTTCGTTCTACCGTAGCTTTGGAGATAGAGTCCAAACTCCCTATTTGCTTCTCTTGACAGAAGGTGCTACTTACATGCGTTTGCTTCCAGAGACTGAGCTTTAAAAAGAGGAGAGAGGGAAAATTAGCCCAATACCCAATAGCATCTCAGAAATATTTGGTTTGTGTTTGGGGATTTTGTTTCCTTCTCTTTTTTTTTTTT
>VWZN01017017.1:850378-869854 GCA_013396955.1 Regulus satrapa
TTATATCGTGAATGCGGAATCCAAGGAGGCTCAGCAATCAGCGTGTTTGAATGCCAGCCAAGACACTAAACTGGCAGCCATCCATTCTGATATCAGTGTGAGTGAAATGTGTACTCAGTAACTGGATTCAGGCCCTTCATAGTTTGCAAGCAAATAGTTCTGCTTTTGCAGATCAGATAAAAAGCAGAAAAAGCTGTGCAGCTCTTGCATGTAAGAGAGGAGAATTTGCACCTTTGAAAAGGGGCGTTAACATTTTGTGTCCCAGTAAAAGTTCTGTGCCTTATGCCACCAAGCTGAAGACTATGTTCTGTTTCCAAAAGGCATTTAATTATCTCTTTTAATGTTTTAACTACTAAGTCTGCCTTGCATAAAAGCTGTGAGTACCTCACATTGGTAATAAGCTGTAGGAAAGTGAAGTAAATTGGCATTTTGCAAAAAAGGTTCTACAAACCCAATGGAAAGCTATGCAAATCAGCTATGATACAGCCAGATTTGCATTTTGTCTTGGGTTTAGTGATGATACGCACAGCATGATTTTGGCAGGCTTGCCTCTTGGGATGATGCATGCACTGGTGGTGTGACCCTGTAGGGTCAATTTAACAAGCGTAACGTTGTGATTTTCCATGCAGTTTCTTCAAATCACCGAGTAATGTGCAGCAATAAATAGTGTCAGAGGAAATCGATTTTTAAGAGTAAATGCATTCAGTAGGAGGAAAAAGTGTTATACAAATCTTTTGCTTTGCCAAAAGAACATTAGCAGTTTTGTTTGGTGCTGTTCAGCTTTCCAGAGTAGCTCCCTTCTGCTCTCTTACTTCATTCTTTGTTACTCTTTGCTTGAGGAAATGTCAGGACTTGGAGGTGACACAGAGTTCTTGAGCTCAGATCATTAGAGCAATGTACCAATGTACGGGGGAGGGCAACATGCCCCAGGCAGCTGACGGTGCAGTTTCACAGCCTTTGAGTTCACTGAACCAATAGTAGCTCTTAAGACCTGTTGTTCTGCCCAGCTGAGAAGGAAGGTGGGAGCATACTTGAGGTCTGGTAATATTAAAGCTATTCTAGGGGGGAGGACGTGCAAACGGACTTTTGGTGTCCTTTGCTAAGGACAATGTTCTATGTTGGGAGAGACGTGCATGCTTTTTAGGTGCGGCTATGAGGCACCTCTGAAATTAGCTTACCTGCCTTTTTCCTTATGTGAGTTTTGGTTCACTTCAGGAATTCTTTTCATACTGAAAAAAAACAACTAAAACCCTAAATGAAATTAATTGGATTTTTGGCATTGGCGTTCACATGCTGCGTGCTCTCTCTCAGCTATTTGAACACAAACTTTTAATCTTTTTTTTGCTGTGAAAATGGACCAAATTAAAAATTCTGTACAGACCTTACTTATCACAAGAGTGTATTTGGTGCAGCATCCCTTCCCGGTTCTTTGAGCTGTATGAGAGCTCCATCCTGACAGGTGCTGTGCACCCAAAAGAAGTGCAGGGTGTTTTCGTTTCCTGTGCCATGACCCTGCATTCCTTGAAGTAAATGAAATGTCAGCCTTTAACCAGCAGTAGGGTTTGGGCTGGAGTCCTACCAGGGCTTCTCAGGAGCAGCCTGATAAGAAATATCTCTTGTTAAGCCGGTATTTAAGCAGCATTTCTTCTTAGGGCAGGGTTCGAGCTGAAGTTTGGTGTGTTTTGTTCAAAGCACCTGGTAAAAGGCTGTCCCTAATTCAATCACAAC
The DNA here is from genome assembly GCA_013396955.1 of Regulus satrapa. NCBI lineage: Eukaryota > Metazoa > Chordata > Aves > Passeriformes > Regulidae > Regulus > Regulus satrapa. Next base: position 852,107 of record VWZN01017017.1, read on the forward strand.
CTTAAGTACTCTCTTCCTGTGACCTCAGTGCTCTGTTAGTTTGCCTTTCAGAAGCAGAAGGGAGTTTGGCTGCTTTCAAATGAAGTCTGCCAAAAAAAAAATCAACCAAAAAACCCAACAGCCCAGCAAGCATCTTCTTTTTCTCCCCCTTGGCTTCTCTATAAATAGTCAAAACATTTTTCAGAGCAAGTTTAGTTAATGTTTTGCAATGGTAAGTGAACACTGTGATGCTCCAATATGTTTCATGCTCCTGAATCTCCTAAGATTCTTGAGTGTAATTTAATTTGCATTTTTAAATGAGAGGAAGAAAGAGTGCTATGAAGTCCTGTCTGAATTTTGTCATTGACTTCATGAGGAGTCCTTTGAGGACATTTGGGAACAGTTTGGCTGCATCGGATACACGCTGAAAGTTTTCTTTTCTTATCCTTACCACACAGACAATCACGTCATTCTTGAAACTAGTGCTGCTTTTGCTGTCCACATGCAAGAAATTATGTGAACATCTGTGTAAGTTGCGGCACAGAAGAAGGCGAATTCTTGGTAGCAGAGCCCTTTCATAGCCCTGTCTGCAGAGGGTCTGTGTGCAGCCATCACCCTTGTTCTGGCACCACTCACTGTCAGTTTCATGTTTTATCACTTCTCTACTAATAACAACTAGTAGGGGTTTATCTTGTTGGTTTTGTGCTGGTGTTTTTTTTTCTTTTTTCTCTGTCCTTTTTTTCAGGCACTGAATATATAGTTTCATTTTGGCAGCTGGTTTTATCAAATGGTATCGGACTGGTGTGGGATTTTGTGAGTCATTAGCAGAAATACTGCAGTGGGTGGACTAACCCCTTCAGAAGAGTGTTTCCGGGGTGGTAAGGTGCAGAGAAAATAGGGTCATGCCTGTGATTTTTTTGCATGCACCACTGAGAATACCCTCTGCAAGGGTGCTATCCTTGTTCAATTGGCAGCTCCCTGCTGTTTCTTCTGACACTAGAAGGAAGAAGGGTGAATGCTGTGCAGTCTCCCTCCAAACAGTGTTTCTCACGGCTGTTCCTGTGTGACAGGATACTGCAGCACAAAACACACGTGTTTTGGTTGCAGGGCTGTGTGACACAAGCCTGTGGTGTGAGAAACCAGGGCAACAACACTTGCAGAAGCACCCAGAAGAGCACACTTAGGTGTCTGTGCTTTAGGTGTCAAGCTTTCAAATCAGCTTAATTTGATTTCAGGCTGGGTTTATTCAGTTGTAGATATAAATGCTTCTCCTGAAAGTGTTACTGTCTCTCCACCTACAAAATGCAGCCCTGTTTCTATCCCAAACGTTGTTGGAGAACACTTTCCTTAAAGTAAGTGCTGTCCCCTCACTTGCAGTGGCACAGCCCAGCCCTGTGTGTCTGGACTGGCACCATCAGCCCAGGACTCACCGAAGCAACGTCTTCCCAGGAGCAGCCCATTAGTGGGGCACTTTCAGAAACATTTGTTGGTCTCATTATGGGTGAAGGTTTCTCCTCAAGGAAACCATTCAGGAATAATGTGCAAGACTTTGTTTCAGAGTCCTGCTGCCTTGCTAACAGAATTACAGATGTTAAGAGGCTGGCACTAGGAGCGGAGGCTCTGAGCCTGGGCTGCCAGGAACCAGAGCACGTGGGTTTGCATTAGCACATCCCACTGCCAGTGTGTTTTCTCTCTGATGAGGTAATGAGGAGGTACACACATGTTTGATTTTTTGTGTTTCATCCAAAGTTTAGCAGAGAAATTTCTTAATAGAAGCACATTTATGTTGGGTAGGGGTTTTCCTGTTTAGTCCTAAAGTACCATCCTGTCCTGTGCACTAAAAAAGAAAATATTTCCCTTTCCAAGAGACAATTTAAAAGACAATTTGAGACAAATGATGAAATTGGGGGGAGGGGTTGAAGGGGAGGAGCAGCAGAGATCTGTCTCCTTCCAGTGTCCAGTTAATGCTTCTGTTGAAGTGTAGTGCAGTGCTCTGACACACAGCAAAAACCTGCTTTGATGAGTGATAACTTGTTGGGCCTGTTGCTCCCCTGAGCATAATTTATGACAAATTATATGATGGCCTTCTCTGGTTTTTCCTATTGCTTGGCTGCTCTTTCTGTTTCCTCAGTTTGGGAATGTCAAAAAAAAAAAAAAAAGAAAAAGAAAGAAAGAGTAGTATTGTTATTTCAGGCCATCTCCCAGAGCCTGGGGGAGCCATGGGAGGAGCAGGGTGTGTGTAGATGGCTGCTCTCCTGCCTTCCTATGTGAATTCAAAGTGCAGCTTTCTCCTTGAAGTTCACCCAGGTGGGCACTGCCGGCCTCTCAGCTGGCCTCTCGGGACAGAGCTGCACTGGAGGCTGCAGAGCTGTAAGGAGCACTGTGAGGAGTAGCGAGCTGGCTCTCGGTGGTGGAGATGAGCCAGGGCAGAGTACCTGGCCAGCATCTCAGCTGCCTCCTCCTGAGCAAGGTGGGCCACCTACAGCCCTTTGTCCAACATGTGTGCATGCCTATAAAGAGCTTACTTGATAAGGTTGCATTATTGCTGCCCCCACAAAGCATAGCAGCTGTAGCTGTAGGTCTAGACTGAAGCAAGGGAAGGAGGAGACCCTGGTGGTGAGGTGGATTCTGCCCTCCACACTTGGGCGGGCATCATCCCACACACAAATCTCCCACATGCATTGTGTTAAGCAGCTGCTTGGAGAAAGCAGCTCAGAGAGAAGCTGCTCAAACTGTGTTGGAGAAAGAGCAGACTCTCTTACCCCTACATCACCCTTGTAGCCCCTTTATGCTTCTGGCAGGTCATTTGTGCTGTGGGAAGGGTAGGGTGGGAGTGCAAGGCAGATCTTCTTGCAGCGTGCGGAGGGAACGTGGTACATCACACTTTGTACCCAGCTCCCACTCCTGCACGCACGATGAGGGGAACCGAGACGCAGCACGGGGAGGCACGGAAGGAGCATCTTCTTGGTGTGCTGCCAGAGCTCGATGGCTTTGGCTGCTTCACCAGGTCAGGTTTCTCTGTGGCTGCACCCAGCAGCAGTGGCTAGGCAGCGGTTCTGGCATTTCTCCCCTGCCTTGATGCGAGTAGCAGCAAGATGTGGCTGCTGTTGATGGGAGGGGAGAACAGCGGCCACTCTGCAAAGATTAAAAACTCATTTTCAATGAGCCTCTGGAGCAGGTGTGGGGATTAGCCTGCCATGGCATGGCCACAAAGTGAGCTTGGCTGCAGCCTGCTGGGGCTCCTGTGGGTGAGGAGGAGGTGATGATTGCCTGCATGCCTGTGCCTAAGATTTGGGAACAGTGTTTGCAAACTGAAGATTGATGGGATAAATCCTCCAGTATCATCCCAGTTGTGGAGAGCTTGAACTCTGAGGCCTGGAATAGCACCAGCTCTGGGAATGTGGTGTGGCAGAGAGGTGGTGGCCCACGTGGTCACTGTGGGAGAAATTTTGAAATTACAGAAGGGTAACAGCAAATTTCCGCTTATTCAGGATAAAGTGCTGGGTCAAATGTCATCCTGGTCATGGCAGAAACTAGGCCTTTGTGGAGTACTGTCCTATCCCTTATAGTTACATGAGGCTCGTTTAGAACTTCCATAAGTGTATTTCCCCAGGCTATTTCCTTCCCCCTTCCCTTCTCACCTAGAGATTGAACCTGAGGCTTGGAATTTGAGGCTTTGTTNATTTTGTGCCTTCAGTGGCTCAGTTCGGGATATAGTACAGTGTCCAAAACTGTGTGGATTCAGATGTGGCAGTATGAGCCTTTCCCCCTCACTGGTACGGACTAACTACATGGTGTATATATATTGTAGACCAGGTTTGTGACACTTTTTTTGTAATCCAAAGCAAAGCTGTGATCCTGCATTCTCATAAGGAAGGCACATAGACACGTACACCTTACCTGGGACTAGTATTCAGGATTTATATTTCTTGAATAGAAATAGGACAGCCCCAGAGCAGCGAGTCTCTTCACTGAGTCCAACAGCACTCTGTTCTGGAGCCAGGAACTTCTCTGATCAGCCTCAGGGAGAACATCTCTTGGTTTTACAGCAAAGCATTCCTGGTCCATGATGCAGAACAGCATTTTATGCACATGCAGACATGTGTTGTCATGTTGCCTTTTGAGTCAGTGCCCTGTTGTAGGGTGGAATATTGCTGCCATGTTTGAATATTTTTCTTAACAGGATAGTCAGTTGCTTCATGCTCAGACGCACAAATGCACATGTGAAAGATTTGCAGAGGCAGGTGGTAGCCTGTATTTTTCTTCTGTTTGCAGTTTTTAAATAAAAAAGAAATCTTTCAAGTTTTACACTGTCAAGAATGTGGGTGTCTGGCTGAATGAAAGAAAAATAAAATAAACTTGCATAATAAATACACTAGTAAATTTGCAATTTCCCTTAACTGTTAGCATAAATAAAACTACTTTGAAAGGTTGATTTGCTTGGTTGCTTATCCGAGGAAGAGGAGCAGCTTTTGAAGAAAGTTCCCCAAAATGTCTTTCCTTACTATAACTATGTTAATTACTAGCAATGTACGTACTCCAGTTACAGCACAAAGGGCTACTTTCTGACAAAATCAATGTGCTTTATTTTACATCATGTCATGGGTCAAGTATGGAATAAGATTCCAAAGGCCTCGAGACTATCTGCGTGTGGGGTTTTTGTATTTTTTATTTAATAAGACTACATTTTTTCTTTTTCAACATTTTAAAAGTTGACTGCCTAGAGGTAGGCACCTGGATATATATTTAGGGACTGAAGTAAGCGGGACAGCTTTTAGAGGTCCTGCATACCTGCAGCTCTCGGAATTTATTAAAGGCAGATGTTCCTTTTGGCAAGTTTGACAGAAACAAGCAGGAGATGCTGGGCACCCAGCACTTTTGAAACCCTGGCAGCTCATTCAGATGCCTAAAGATGGAGTTAGGCAGTTAAGTTTAGGCACCCAAGTTGGGAAGGTTTTGGCCCCGTAATCATAACAATCGCTGTCCCCTCTGTCCTGGAGTGCTGTAGCAGAGATTCATCCAAGAAGCTGGAGGTTCGTACGTGGGAGTGAGCAGGGACCAAGTCTGTGTCTCACTGCAGTGGAAGCGAGCTCGGCTGCCTGCCTTGTAGCACATGCAAATGAGGGTCAGATGGCTTGACAGTTGGTTATGAAACTAAATAGAAATTATGCAAAATGGGATTGATTTTGCACATATTTTTAGGTTTTGTCTTTTAGGAGCTCAAGTCTTTAATTAAAATACCAAAGACAAGAAAAAAAAAAAAGTACAGGCAGCAACTGTTATGTTTCACATATATACTGGATGTAAAGTAATAGCCTGCTATGCTCTTTTTAGGGATCATTTTTATCCCATTGCAACTGAGAATATAAAGCCATCTTACAACTTGCCAGAAGTGACACCTGCTTTCATACTTCTCAATAATTACTTTAGCTTTGACAGAAAGTACTTGGCAGGGTGCATACAAATTATGACTTGCTTCAGGGTACAAATAATGTCATAATGACTTTAAGAGTTTCTCTTTAGGCTCAGGATATTTTCATGTACGTGTTTTGATGGTATCAAACAAGTGAGTAGAGCAGAGTTTTGAGTGTCTTCATAATGTGTATTGGATAGTGTAAACGTACAAATAGACTGAAAAAGGGAAATAGTCAGGTTTTCAGTAGCTATTAGAGCATGATTGGGGTTTTGGCGTTTGTTTTTTGGTTTGTTTTTATTTTGTTGTTGTTTTTGTTTTTTTTTTAACTCTCTGTTATGAAAATGCCCATGTCAAATGCAAAAAATTAAATTACTGCTAATGCTAGATACTCACTCTAGTTGTCTTACTAGAGGAAAGAACTTGTCTGCAGGTAAGTGGGATGAACATGCAGAGACTTTTCTTCCTCTTCTGCGCCTTCTAGTCAGCGAGTGTTCATTTTAAAGTGCATTTGAATGTCATATGCACTCTCCCATTTCTTTTCCTCTTCTTGCTGCAATTAAGTAGAACTTAATATCACATTAAGTCACATCTGAACAAAATTGCGGTCTTTATTGTATATCTGACTCCAAACTATAGCTAGGAAGTTAACCATCTGCAATGGTTGGCAATTACTGAATAGCCTTTAAAGTATTCAGGGTTAAATGCTTTAATATATTCTATATAAAAGCCCATTTTAGGAGAAGGTAGCAGATGCATGTAGATCAGTGATATACTTGCCTGAAATCAGCCCAGGATTGGTGCACTTCCTCATCAGGGTGGCAGGGGTTTTACTCTGGGTCCCAAAGGAAATTAGGCCTTCTCTTCATTGTTGTGTTGTTCATCAGCAACATGAAGTTCTAAAAATCTAAGGAAAGTGAATACTGAATTGGATTTCTCTATTCATATCTGCAACCTGTCTCCCTGGCCATGTTTTTTTAGCAAAATGTAGGCAAAGGAAAGATGAGAGATGGATAGAGGTTGCTGTTAAGCAGCTCTACTGGAACTGTTCCTGAAGGTGAGAGAAATGATTTCTGAAAACCAGAACATAAAGTTTTAATGTAAGATTCCTTAAAGAACTGGAAGAGGTAGACATCGATAAATATGCGGCTTTTGCAAGGCAGAACGAGCCATTGTGGAAAGCAGTTGGGAGTCAGGCAGTTTCTTATCTGAAAAAAAAGTAGAGCGTGTGACTTTTCCACCTCTCTGAGGGGACCTAAAAAGACAAATACTTTTTTTTTCCTGCCTGAAAGAAGTTAAGCTCTGTCTATAAAAAGAATGAATTTGGAAAATGTCTGTGTGCGTGCATATTAGTTCCATGTCTCTTATCAGGCAGCACTTTAAGAGATACAAAGTTCATATGTGTGTGGGTCTTTCATTACCAGAAAAACTTTGGCAAATTGCAGGGAATTCAGACAGCTGCAACAAAAGTGATTAATGGACTAGAGAGGAGAAGAAAGATTAAGAATGAAATACATACAGTTTGTCTGAGTGAGAGACAAAGAGGGTGAAGGAACAGAGTGATGTTAAAACAGTGCTGCACCTGAGGGGTTATAAATATCTAAGTTCAAAAAACTGCTTTGGGTGGTCCTATGACTATGAGTAGTGGGATGAAAATATAGGCTGAAACCCAGAAATGCTTCCTTCTAGTAGGATCTTTAGACTGTGGAATAATCCTCGGTGGGAAGGGGTGGAAGCCACGTCACTTGAGTAATTTGATCTACACTGAACAAAGGCACAGGAGAGGTCCTGCATTGGGCAGGGGTCTGAGCATCACCTTTGAGCCATCTCTCCCTCCTCCCTGCGCTGTCTGTGGGCGGTGCCAAAGCTGCCAATGTCTGGAAATCACACGGGGATTTCTAAGAGCACTTGTATTTTAGCATATATTTGAATAGGGATTTCCTTGCGGAAACACAAAAATCCCGCTCTGTTCAGCTTTCTGCCTTGCAACTGTTTCTGCTTGTTGTACAAACCCCCAAAGAACTAATGAAAGAGAGCAGAAGTTGCCTTACTGTAAAAGTACCTAGTGCTAAACTTCTTTATACTTCACTTGGAACGGGCTCATCAGGCTGTTCTTTGGGGCTGAGGAAGAGCTGTTGGCAAGCTGCATACAGCCATTACAAGTGAGAATGACTGAGCAGAACAGGCCTGTTTTACTCATTCACTTTTCTGCTGGATCCAAGCAAGTCATAAGTTCTTAAATTCCACCTTTCATGTAGGGGCTTGGTCTCCATAGTTATGTCTCTTGTTTTCTTGGCCATAAAGGTAATTTTCCAGTGCATAGCTAGAATGCTGCAATATGTATGATGAGAACTAGGGACTTAATTTTTTTATTAATAAGCCTACTGATTTTTTTCTGTCACTTATGTTTGCAGCACAATATCCCTCACAGCTTTTACCTGCCAATAGGTTCTCTTTAAAAGAATGACATGGAACGTCATGGAGACATTTATCTCCCCCTCCCCAGGCTGCTGCGGGATTTTGGACTGCTGATTCTTTGTACTCTTTGCCAATCCATGGAGAATCTAAGGAGAAAAACCTTTCACTTCCTTCAGCTCAAGTCCGTGCTGCGAACTTTTAGGGAGAGGGAGGTCTGTGGCTCGGATGGCTGTTCATCTGAAGCTCGCACAGGTTGCATTCTCGGATGCTTTCTGAGGAGAAGGTCAGGGAGCGGGCACACATTCCTGCATGGTGCTCCCAGTGCAGAGCTCTGCTGCAGTGTGTGGACCAGGCTGTCAGCATCCTGCATCTGCAGCTGCCTGATGTTTCAGTGCTGTGTTTCCTCTTTCCAAGAGCTCCCCTAGTGAGGAAGAGGATTTGTATGGCTTCATACAGGTTTAGATGCTACAGCTGGGTTTTGTACTTTTCCAAGTCTTAGAAAAGCAAAGTTAATGATTTCCTGCTGCCAGTGAAATACTGGAACATGGATGGGGTGCAAGACAGAAATATATATCAAGGTGTTGTCAAAACATTTATTTCTATAGCAGGAAGTATCCATCCTGAAAAAAATATTCAATTACAATGACTTTATTTCTCCTATATTAAATAACTGATATGGACTGTATTTAATCAATTTGTGTCATGGTGGGGAACCAATGTAGTAGTTGGTCACTGTGCACATCATCTGCTGCTGCTGGCTGGCTGGCTGCTTTCAACAACCCAAAAATAGGGTTTGCCTGCAGATCAAGGTTTTCAAGGTTTATTTTGTCACTTAGTAATACACTGGGCTTTGGTTGCCTGATTTACTCATTTTATCAGCGTTTGTCAACACTGAGTAATGCCTGCAAATAATGAACCATGCTTCTGCTTGTTAATGTGCTTTTGTTGTTTTCATTGTTTGTAAGCCTGTTTCAAAGGAGCAGTCGGGGTCATCTCTCAGACAGCATTGTATCTTCCTAAATGTATGCTTTTAGAAAACAAAAATGGTTCAAAATGGTTGTGAGCCTTTTGAATTAAAAGCCATGCTTGAGATCTGCAAAGCAGTGATTTTTTTGGCCATATTTGTAAGGTGTTCTTCGCCTTTTATTTGTTTTTTTTTTATTTTACAGTCAAGGAGCAGTTGAATTGCAACAGAGGTAAAGAATGATAGAAACAGGAGCTGTGTTTCTGCTAACTCCTGTAAAATTCAACAGAAAGTATGATCCTCTCTATATTACCTTTGAGCTTTTTTGTAAGCCGATCTGCTGAACTCACATTCTGAGATATTTTCTAAAATTGTCCTGTCTGTCATTACAGTTAGATCTCAGAAGAACTGTCCTGGTTTTGGCTGGGATAGAGTTAAATTTCTTCACAGAGGCTCATACGAAGCTCTGGTTTGGATTTGTGCTGAACACAGGGTTGATGACAGGGATGTTTTCATTACTCCTGACCGGGGCTTGCACTGTGTCTGGGCCTTTTCTGCTCCTCGCATCACCCCACCAGTGAGTGGGCTGGGGGTGCACAAGGAGCTGGGAAGTGACACAGCCAGGACAGCTGACCCCAGCTGACCCAAGGGATATTCCAGACCATACAGCACCATGCTCAGCATACAAAGCTGAGGGGAAAAGGAGGAAGGGAGGGACATTGAGAGTAATGGCATTTGTCTTTCCAAGACAATCATAATGTTACGTATGATGGAGCCCTGCTTTCCTTCTGAGCACATACCTGCTGATAGGAAGTGGTGAATGAATTCCTGGTTTCACTTGACTTGTGTGTATGGCTTTTGCTTTACCTGTTAAGCTGTCTTTATCTCAACCCACGAGTTTCCTCACTTATCCTTCCAATATTCTCCCCTATCCCACTGCAGGAAAGCGAGCAAGCAGCTCTGATGCTTAGTTGCCAGCTGAAGTTAAACCACAACAGAATATTCTGTGAAATGTCTGTCTTCCCCATCCTTTGGTGTACTAATTTTAACCTAATGACTCAACTGCACTGCTGCCTTCTTCGGGAGCCATTTCTGTGGCTCATGCTTAACTTTGTCTTTGGAAGCCAACCTATTTGCCTCTGAATGGGTGAATTTTTTAGGGTATGACAAGACTTTTGTTTGCTCAATGAAACTAATTTCTCAGATGGAGAAATATTTTAACTGGAAAGAGTGGTTTCGAAGGGTGTGGGGTAGTAGCTACCTGTTACTACCGCCCGTCTTGCTCCTCTAGTGCCTCTTTCTTCTTTCTATGGAATTAGATGAAGATTTCAGCATTGCTGACATCAGAGCTGGAAGGTCAAGATCCTGATTTTTTCCCCTTCTCAAGGGCTAAAGAGAGAGTCTTGTCCTCCCCCAGAGGGGGAGTGAGAAGTGAGATGCTCACTCTCGCCAGCTGTCTTAGCTGTGTGGGCACAATTCAGCCAGGGACATTCTTCTGGTGTGTCTGCTTGGACTGGCTGCTGGGAAGGCTTCACCTGGCCCTGCCCAGCAGCAGAGGGGTTTGTATTTTCTGGCTCCCTGTGGCTCTCTGCTGAAACCTTTCTACATAGGCACATTGTCTAGGACTGCCTCTCCTCTGTTCATTGTCCATGCAGGTATGAGACTGTATGGAAGTAGAGAGCAACCTCTTTTCCAGTGTAACTCATTCTGCTTGATCTAGGGATTTGAGTCCTGCTCTTCAAAGGGATTTGTGTGGACAGGTTGGGTCTTGCACCTGCCCAGCAGTACATGAGTTGGGCAAACAGGGGTTTTTCAGCAACTTAGCAGACTGAAAGAAGATGCAGTTTTGAAGAGGATAGAGAGCTCAGCTTTAACTTTTCATAAAGGAAGAGAGTTGTGCTTGGCACCTCTCTCTGAAATATCTTGGTCTTCAGAGCAGTCAGTCTGACATTCTTCTCAGCTGGAAGTTACTTAAAGTAGATCACAATAAAGTAGCAAGAAAGATTCTTGGAGAAAAATTGCTTACATTTTGCTAACAAACCACAGTGTACAAGGGATTGGCTTATAGATCTGGGTAAGCACACAAAAATTAAGAAGCACCAGAAAAATTTCAGCAGGTCAGCAGAATATTCAGAGATTCCCTCGCAGATCTGAGAGGCAGAGGAAGTGAGCAACAGGCAACTCAGAGCTCATCCTGACATTTGCGGGCAGTGCATCAGTGGGTCTGGGTTGTAACTGTAAAGGTAAATGGGACACTGATACGGATGAGGTGGCACTGAGTGTAGAGCAAATCAGCCTCACATGGCAGCAGCTCCCTTTAGGGCTCATCAGGTGTGCCAAGTGTGAGCCCAGCATCTTGGATGAGATACAAATGGCTCAGTGGTAAGTGTATTTCAGGAGTAAAGAGCAGGCACCGAAAGGTTGCGGGAGAATCAGGCAGAAACAGAAGGAGGGAGTCAAGGGATGATCATGAGGGGTGTAAATGTGCAGCAGAGGGAGAACCCTGCACACCAGCCTCAAGATTAATAAAAACACATCTCAGTGTATGAGAAACAGTCTTTGCCTTTGACGTATGCACATGTTAACACATCTGTAATTACCAGCAGGCTCGCCTCAAAGTGGTGTTACTTTTACTTTCATCACGTTTGAGTATTTGCATTTGAGAGGAGCTGAGGAGTTCTTCAAGGTGTCCTGACACAGGTGTGTACTGAAGACTGCTTTAGCTGGTCTCTCTCTTCCATCTTCCATTAGTGTAACTAGGGTCTCTGTGCACACCTTGGGATAGAACTTCTTTGCCTGTATGAATAACTTTTCTAATAGAAAACTTTGCATATGTTCTTCTGTAAGAGTGTATGTGCAGTAAGTATTGTCAAACCCAAGAATTATTTCTTGTTTGTATTCTTTTTCAACAAGTTTCAGAGTTAATTTTTAAAGCTTCAATGCACATTGAAAAGATAGAAAGTTTCAGATTTGTGGATTTCAGATGGGGTTTTTCTTGTATTTTTCTTTCTGCCTTAACTCTGAAAAAGTGAAAAAAAACCCTGCATCATATTTTTTGTCAGAAAAAATATAATTCAATTCCTGTGTTTACTTCAGAAAGGAAACAAATACTTCTCAACATATGAGAGGGGACTTTTTCAAGCATTTAAAAAGCTGGAGGTGAAATGATTAATCTAGGCATCATCTCATAGCTGTGGCATCAGCAGATCTCCCCTTTTAGTATCACTAGGAGCTTGTTTGATGCAGTATGAAGGGGTGAGTTGTCTTGTGTGAGTGATTTTCACAGAAAAGGAAATGATGTGTGTAGTTCATCCCAGCTCAGTCCTGCCTGAGTTCAGCAGCAGCAGAAATCAGCAGAGTTAGATGTCTTGCTTCTTTCTGGACTTGATTCTGCATCTGTTTCCAGGTGGTTTTTACTGGCTTCACTGTTACTGGAGCTGTTTTCCAGTGTAGACGGGGAAGGGCAAAGAGCATGCTCACCCTGATAAGTGCTACCAAAGTGAGTAAAAACATCAGGCTGCTGGTGTATTATGACAGACTGAACCAGACCAGCATCTCTGGCTCCCCACCTGTGGCAGCACAGCAAAAAAAGAGCAATAAACAATCTGTCCCAACCTGTTCTCTTACAGGAGCACAGTCCACAGACCCCGAGAGTAAAAAAAAAACAAAACAACCAACTGATTGAGCAGAGCCAGTGCCAGCATGACCTATCCACGTGATTGGGAAAAGTGCCTCAGGATTGAGAAGGAGGGAGCATGTTTTACCCCTGGCTGCAGTTTAAAATCATTTATCTTTGGCTCGAATGTAAACTGAGTAATCATCATGGTTTGGCCGCCTGTCCTGCAGCCTCTGTGCATGTGTTGGAGCAGGGAGGAAGGGAATTTGCTCGCTCTTCCTGCGTTTAGCGGAGCCGCCTGAGAACCGTCTGCCCGCTGCACCACTGAGGGTCAGTGCCTGGTGCCGGCTGTGCAGCCCTGCACCGTGCTGTCCCTGGGCACCCCTCTGCTGCACGGCCTGTCGAGGGATACTGGGGAAGGGAGAGGGGAGCAGAGGTGTGCAGATCCACATCTGTTTCAGAGTAGAACCCAGTGTTTGATTGCATTTCCTGACAGGTTGTATTTCGTGCCAGTTGCACGCTGTGGAGATGGAGTACCCTTCGGGCGTGTTGGACTGAGTTGCACTCTTCCCCTTTGTGCAGAGTTGCTGGTTTGTTAGCTGCAGATTAGAGACAAAAGATTTTACAATTAGTTTTTTAATGGGATGGAAGAGGAGTGACATTGTGACCCGCTTACAAATGTGGTTGAGATCGTCTGGATTTCAGCCCACATTGGGGAGAGTGAAGTCCTGTTTCCTGGGGAATAGTGCAGAAAACTACCCCTTGTTATCTGTTCTCACCATTTCACAAGCCCAAGTGAGCAAGTTCTGGTTTTCCCAGGTATTCAGTAAATACACACCTTCCAGTGGTGCAACTAAAAAAATTCCAGATAGCCCAGGGATCGTTTCAGGGTCTGATAAGCTGAGATTTCCTAAGCGCAGTATTTACAAGTCCTCCTGCTAGAGAAGTGGAGGAAGGAGCTTCTTTCCAAGAAAAATGTAGGCTGGGTAATCTGACATCACTCAGAGTCACATCACCCTACACCCACCAGAATTCAAAGATAGAATGGAAATGGCATAATCTGTTCTCACGGTAACACTAATAGTACTGCTCCCGCAGTTCATTGTGCACTGTCCCCACCCGCCATTGCCACAATTAACATTTCTTGCAGTGACTTTGAAAAGTGTTGCCATAACAAGGTTGCTGATCAGCAACTACAAAAATCTTAACGAGGTACCTAATGGAGCTTTTTGTTTCCATTATTTCTGCTTAATATATTCTGAAAAAAGTCGGGAGGTTTTAACCTTGCCTTCAGCTGCAGTACCGTGGCATGTTTAATAGAATACCACTTTGTTTGCACCGAAGCTAGTGTACACTAAAAGGGTTTGGAGACCCCTCTAATGTAGTCAGTCAAATTGGTGCCTGAAGCCAAAGAAAACGTATATCTGAACACATGTTTTCGGTCTTGAGCTAAAAAAAAAAAGCACTTCATGTTGAATAGCCTTCTCTAAATGCCGCAGTTAATAAGCCATGTTGTGTTTTTACTGGAAAAGTATGCTTCTAGCCAAGCATTCTCTGCATTTTTCCCAGGATTTAGTCATAAAATCACTTTAGACATATTGCAACTATGAAATGTGTGCACATCAGATAAAGGGCAGCAATTTTTGTTTTGCTGTAAAGCTCCATGGAAACATTTTTATCACCATCTAAGTGCATTATCCCAAGAAGTCTGGCCCCTTTCTTTACCATTAACATCTATCTGTGTAAGGAATCGCTGAATGACAGAGACCTTGCTAACAAACTGCTCAGGGGTCGAACACACAGTACCGTCTTCGTGAGTTTGGTGGCACCAGGATCCGACTGCTTTTGCATGCAGTCCTAGACTCAGGTATCCAGCATTAATAGCCAGCCAGCATGCAGATGTACATCTCCAATCCTGCCTGCCTAATTCTGCATGCATAAAAAAGCAAGGAACCTGAAGACTTGCCGCACTATTTTAGGCATTATTATTTCAAGAAATGGTTTACGCAAGCGAGAAAAGCCTCTAGCACAGTCGGCAGCCTCAGCCCTCCAAGGCTGTTGCATCTCACAGCGCACTCTCGCAGCCCCCTCTGGCTGATGCTTGCAGCATCGTTGCTCTGCTCTGGAGCCAGCCTGGAAGTCCTACTGATGGCTGGAAGAAAACCTTCCCGGGGTCGAGTGGGGCAGAGAGGAGTGAGATTCCTGGAGGGAACCTCTACGAAAGTCAGCAGCAACGAGGTTTTAAAAGAACAAGTGTATACGCGGTTTTATGTATTGGAATAGAGTGATCTAGCTATCAAACATATGTTCACACATACAGAGTATACAGAGTAATGTGTATATACCACCTCAACGAGCCAATCTGTGTTCTGAAGAGAGGAGATATTTAAAGCAGCTCTGCAAACTTTGTAGCACGGGGAGAGACTAGCTGGGCTTGTCTCTGCAGGGATTTGCAGCAAAGCTGGTCCAATCTGCATTTCTTTGTGTATACAATTTCAGTATCTCTTCATGGGTAGCTATATAAATGGTAAGAAACAGGCACGCGGATAAGGAATATAGAGGAAAGGGAAAAGTCCAAGGGAGAAAGAGGTTACCCAGCCCAAAATCTAACTTGAACCCCATGATGATGCCATGGAACGATGATGTGTGGAAGGAGGTAATTTAAAAGCCATCCTGTGGGCCAAGAGAGCACTGTGAGCACTGAATCATCACCATCTCACATCTTCTTCAGGACCACTGTCTTTTTGTTTGCTATCCATGACAAGCAGCTGCCTGCCCGGTTTGAAGAGCTGGCAAGAGCAGGAGAAAGGAAGGACTGTCTGTGCCGTGCTTGGCCTTTGCATGGAGAAGCAGAGTGGAGGTAGCAGGGTGACGTCTGCTTGTTTGAATTTAGGAAGCCCTACTATGTACCAATTGTGGTGTGCAGTGCTCACCACCTGCCCATACTTTGGGCAGTCATACTTTTTGACAGATGAGTAAAGCTTCAATGATCTGTTACTTGTTCTTAAACATATTGGGAAAAGATTAGGTGATTGGTTTGGAGCCTTTTTCAACTAGCACATTTGTTGGTGCAATTTTTGCTACAGCGAGATACGTCAGGGTAAATTTTGCAGATGTCTGTGGATCCAGGTTCATCTCACCTGGTTCAGGGGTCTGTCATGGGAAAGTCCACAAAATTTTGTTGGGGAGGCAGGATTCATACAGCATACAACAGAAATGTTGGTTCTAGTCTGTTCCTTCTGCCCTGGGAGCGCCCTGTGAAGGAGCTGCCTCTGTGGTTTTCAGCTGGCCAACAGGACTGCCCCCCTCTACCCTTGTCTTCCTGGGAAAAAGCTGTTTTCTAAGCCTAGAGTCCCTGAAACAGCCCCAAAGGGGAAGAAATGGGACATGGCTCATCAGAGAGGAGGCTGGTTTACTTCATTTCTGCTCCCTGGCATCCTCTGTCTGGGATGTGTCTGCTGGAGCTTTCTGAAGGAGAGCAACTCTCCAGGGAAGATCTCTTCACCCATGGGAGCAAAGTGTTACCAGAATAAGGTCCTGAAGGCAAACATCACAATTGTAGTGAGGGTAGTTAGGTGTTCTTCCATGGGATGATACAGTTGTAGTTTGTGCATGCTTCCCCAGAGATATGTTGCATTCATTCTGGATCAGATAGGGCTGAGGTTTCTCCCATTGTGAACAAACCTCTCAATCTCCTTACTAGCTGAGCATCTGAAATATTTGAGCATTTTGCCTTTTTTTGACTACTCGGCAATTTTTTGCTTGCATGCGCTGTAGCAGCTTTCATAGAGGAGGAACTTTATTTCACTGCTGTCTTTCCAAATACCCGTTTTTTTTATTGCACCTAATCAATCTTGCTGTGTTACTAAGAGCAACATCCCCGTTGGCCAGTCAAAAAGCTGGAAGTCTGACATGGCCTGGTGTGTAGCTGGGCACAAAGCTCCCTTTCATGGTTTTGGCTGCCTGCATTACCAGCCATGCTGAGATCACAGTCCCGATAAAATGGTGTTGAAAGCACTGAGAGTTTCAGGCTTCGTGCTCTCTGCTGAAGGGATAATTTTAGAATGTTCTTCCCCTTGATAATAGTAATTTTACAGCAATGTAACTGTTGGATTTTAGAGTTAGATCGGTGTAAATGAAGGCAGAACAGATCATTTCTTCTGAGGCAAAGAACAAAACTCTTCACATCAGCAGTTATAAATGTATTAAAAAAATCCAAATGTGCATACACACACAAAAACCTATATCCTCTTAAGGCAAGACTGTAAATAATTAATATAATAACCTGCTTACAAATTCAATCTTGGTGTATTAGGTTAGACAAGGCATTACAGATTAGTCCTCGTTTTTTATCTTGTTTTGCTTCCTATACATCCATAAATGCAGGTAGCTTCCACCTGCATGAAGGACAAGCAAGCGTTTCTCCTTCTAGTTTGAGAGCTGCATTTTCAAAAGAATGTTATACCCTTCTTCCAGGTTTCCAAACATGTGTTTCTGTGGCTTTTTTTTGGTTGTTGTTCTATTCAGATCTTTCAGTGTTTCCGGAAAAAGAAAATGCGACACCTTGTATCCATATTCCTAGGGGCAATTTCTGCAGCTCTGCAAATAAAGCGCTTTAAGGCATCCTGCAAAGTGATTGTACTAAACAAATGTAGTAAATAATCCTGAAATTGCAATGCACCTCATTTACACTTGAATGGAATTACTTAAATGTGGGATGTCGCTGGTACAAGTGGCTCCAAGTAGCTGTTCGGTTTTGTGTTCACTAATACAGGCAGCTTTATCACTTGCTTGTATAAAAAGCATGACACTTTGAAAAGGATTCGAATCTCACTTGACTCTGCTGTTCTACGGGTGATTGAAGTTAGGTTCCTAAATAAAGCTGGTCCAATACTCAAAGGTGCTGAACAACTGCATCCTCTCTGTAAGTAACAAGTAGATGCAGCTGCCTGGCACATTTGAAAATCAAGTATTTTTTCAGGTTCCTAAAAATGGATTTAGAAGCCTAACTTAAGTACAGAGATTCAAAAATGCTGGTCCACACAAAGTACATTTTTGGCAATGAACAGAGCAGGGACACAGATGCACTCTGATGTTTGTTCAAAGCTACCTGTCGGCT
Organism: Regulus satrapa; assembly: GCA_013396955.1. Classification (NCBI taxonomy): domain Eukaryota; kingdom Metazoa; phylum Chordata; class Aves; order Passeriformes; family Regulidae; genus Regulus; species Regulus satrapa. The sequence continues at coordinate 869,616 of VWZN01017017.1, forward strand.
CTTCATGGAGTACTGCAGGACAGAAAAGGCCTTTGTTAAAATGTTGAATTCACAAGAGTTACGAAAATTCATCAGGGGATTTGAGGACCGTGAGTACATGAAATCATTTTGTTTCTTGCAGAGTTCACAAGATAGAATCTCCAAGTTCTGATCGTGGTTTTGCTTCTCCAGAATGCCACGGTTGCTTCTTACAAGCACCCTTTAGCATCCTGCTCTACCCCCCCCCCCCCCTTATCCGG
>VWZN01017017.1:869866-880640 GCA_013396955.1 Regulus satrapa
CCCCCCCCATTATCAGGGGTGGAGAGACAGAATATGGCTATTACCAGCTGTAGTTGAGGTAAACGAATCAGGTTGAATTTGACCTCTTGTACCATGACCTGGATCTAAAATACCGTTGTTGCAGTTTACTCTCTCTGTAAAGGCTTAGCAATTTCTCAGTAGTTGATTTTTTCTTCCCTAATTTCTGGATTTTTTTACATAGGTGAAGGTACAGTAGTACAGTACCCTAAACGTCCCTCTCATGGGCAATTCAGTGAGTGTCTCAGGAGGCACTGTATGTCTTTTTCTATGTGAACTGTGGGAGTACCATGTTTGCCAGAAACAAGGTGAAAGATCGAGCTGTCTTCACGATCTAGAGAGGTGTTAGATCTGGCAGTGCGATGGCAAAACCTTCTGCTGTCTTGATGATGTCCACTCATTCCCTGCTCCTGCCAGAGCTTTGCCTCGGGCTGGGGACTGTTCCATATGCATTAAGGCAAGAGTGCCGAGTCTTCCAAAAATTAAGTTTACTAGAGACCATTTACGTTTAAAGGGAGAAGAACAGTGACTCCTGCTTGCAGCTACTTGTCAGGCATCCCTATGAACTTGAGTTAGATTTATTACGCTCATCTGTGAGCAAACCCTATGCACCAGTGACAGCAGCATTTATGTGCCGTTTGCACAGCAGTGAAGTATGAGACAACATGACGCTTAAATTAGCATTCAGCTCATTGATAGGTAGGGACAGATGCTGTAGTGTGTAGTAAACCCTTCCTGCATCTGCTGTGTTGTAGGTGTAGGATGCTGTGTGTAGCGTTGTGATATGGCTGAAGGACCTGTAAAGTCGGACCAGATAAATTTGGTTAGTAGCCGTGGCTTAGCCCACCATTCCTTTGTGTGAGTGTCATGTTAGACAGTATTTCCAGAGGGAGACCAGCAGGCTTAGATCCAGTGGGTGCAGAGATGGACTTTGGGGATGAGTGTATGACACTTGATTTTGGGGAGAAGGTCCCCTGGGGATTGTACAAGTCATCATGCAATTAAGAGATCACTGCTATCACCTGTGTGCTTCTGAATAACAGAGCAGAAGTGCTCTTGGTCATGCAGGTGGACAGGTTCTCGAGCACCTCCTGCCAGTGTGTTGACATGGGTGAGTTATTCCAGTGGGGCTCACATTGACTTACTACCTTGTATTATAGTGAAAATCCTCTTGCTTCAGTGTTCCCAGAGGTAGTTCATACGTCCCTTGCTTTGCTCTTATTATGTCCTTTTTTGAAATTCATACCCACTCGTGCCTTTGGGTTTAGACAGGGTAAAATTTCCTCAGATCATAGTTAGATTGCAAGAAAAAAATAAACATAAAGTTGCATGCACAGCTTCATTTTAATTTTAGGAAAAGAGTTCAGAAGATCTGAGAGTAAAATTTAGCACAGAATGTTTAGATTAAAAAAAAAAATTCTTTGCTTGACTTGCCTTTGAGCATTTTGTTAAAAGTACTAAAAGAACTCTTTTAATGAAGCATAAAAATTGATTGTTTCTTGCCAGGAGGGATTGTCTTCAATCTTCAGATACTAAAGACTTTATGAGAACCACAAGAAGAATATCTTCTTGAATCATTTACATTTTTCCCCTTTTGCAGGCTTATGTAACCATGCAGAAAATCTAATAATAAGTATGCTATTAGTATCCAGTGTGGCACCTTCTGGAAAGTGAGGTGTCATGTTATTACAAATAATGGTGCAGAAATGTTGTAAATGTGGAGAGCTTCCGTATGTGGCTTATCTGAGTAATCTTTATCAAAAAAGATCTTGGGCTAATTGAATCAGTCTTTGCCTCTGATTTACTATTCTATTTTATTGTTCGAGGGAGGGAGAGCCTGGCTGCTTGCTTTGTTTCTGTGAAGTCTGGCAGGCTATTAATGGTGTTGGAAGGAATAGGCTAGTAGCAGTATTGAGAAACCAGGTGTCTTGTGGTCTCTTATTTTTACATATGTGCCCACCCCTTCTTTGTTCACCCACCCACAGGCTCTGGAGGTTTAAACCTGACCTACAAGAATCTTCCTCAGTTCTGATCTCATGTCCCTTGAGCAGGGATTGTCAGCCTTGACAAACACTCTCAGAGGGAAGGCTACCAGGCTGATGTGCTTGTAGAACCTTACTGCTGGTGAGTTCAAACTCAGCTTGGCTTCACAGTCCTCGCTAATGGGACTGTAGGCTTTGCTTGAATATGGGCAGGCTACTCAGCAGCAGGAAGCAATCTGCAAGGTCTTTTCTTCTATTGCAAATGATTCAAATGATTCTGCCTTTTCTATTGCAAGTGACTTTTTTTTTTTTTTTAGGGGGCGTGCTCTTCCTAGCACTCTCACACTCTGCCAGCAGCATGCCAGCAGCAATACCTATACCCAGAGCCTCACCCTCTTTTGCAGCGACCACAGAGTGATTGCTCTGTAGGCATTTCCCTACTTGCTGGCATCTCTTCACCTGGCTTTGTGCAAATTGCACACTTGGTTGTTTCTCCAGCTGAATACTTGGAGTATAAGTCTCTTCCTCTGTGATTGTTACCATGTGCCTGGAAGACACAATGAAAAACTGTAGCAATGATAGTAATGAAAAGTGCTACTTTTGTGTAAATTGCCTCTCTAACCTGACCCTTAAAAGAAGGGAGAGCGTAAGAATGTTTTTGATGGCATATCCTTGCTCCTGGAGTACCAGTGTGCTTTTCTTACAGAAAATTATGTAGAAGGTTCCCCTAGTCACCAAAAGAAACTCCTGAAACCTCTAGGTATATCAAATGTCAGTGCCCATGGTTGCTTATCTCCAGACCCTCTGCTGTTCACTCAGGGATGGAGTCCCTGGGCAGTATCCATCCTGGGTTTGCTCAGCAGTGCTGCGTGGCACAGCTCGGTGTCTGCCATCCCCTCAGGGCTGCAGCCTCCATGCAGAGGTGCTGCCTAGGACCATGGGCCATGCCGTTCCCCCTGCTTGCGTCTTGCCAGTGAATGAGGCAGTACCTTGGGAGCCCTGCCGTGTGGTCAGCCCACAGCCTCACTCACTCACTCACTCACTCACTCACTCACTCACTCACTCACTCACTCACTCACTCACTCACTCACTCACTCACTCAAGCATTTATTCTTACAAAGCTGACAGTCCCAGGATTAACAACACATTTAAATGTGAGTGTGGCCCGAGGAACAAGGGATGTAACTACAACCTTACCAATATTGTCCCACGGCAATTTGGAGTAACCTGTGCGTTGGATGTGCAGGCTTTGCAAGGTGGTGATTGAGAAGGGATGATTTGGGATAGGAGGTAACCCAGCTGTTGCCATCAGTGACTTTCATAAGCAATAAGTCACTGAAAAAAAGGGTAACTCTCCCACGCCAAGGGGAAAGACTGGGTTGTTTGCTGTAATCTAGCGTGAAACGGCTAAGGAAGACGGTGTATTTTCCAGAAGCATTCACTACCCTGCATCAGCATAAGAATTCCAGCTTGGACTATTGAATGTATCTGTTGGTGTAACAGCTGATAGAGTTCAGTTATATGTAAAAGATTGTGCACAGTGTAACTCTCCAGGGTTGTTTTACTGTCATTTCCTCTTGAGTGTTTTCTTAGACAATTTAGTGCTTTGTGGTAGGGACCTAATCCTGCAAGTTACTGAGCACCATGAAATCCCATTAAAGCCAGCACATTCAGCTCCTTGACGAATTGTAACTTTATTTGATGCAGGTTGTGGTGGTGCTTTGGCAATAGAAATAAAGCTATTTTTAAAGGTCATTATGTTGTAAGCTTTTGTAAATCTGTACTCTCATAATGGATCTTTCTTAAATCTGTACTTCTCCCTGCTAATCCTGGGGACTTATTTCTTCCCCCTTTGGTGTTCTTGCTTTGATTTTTTTTCTTTTTCCTTCATAATGTATTTTCTTTCATGGCTTCTCCTAGTTCCTTAGCTTCTCAGACCTTCTCCTACTTGGGTGGGTCTTATTATGTCTTTGTTAACTGGGAATTGTTTTTTAGCAGTGGTAACTATAGAACTCCTGAGGTCTCTGCCCCTTGAAATGCTCATTCAGAACCATATTGGACAATTTCCTGGCCCATTTCTTTTCTGTTTTACTTCTAAACAGGCGATAAGTTTGTTTACAGAAGCTGGGATGCTGATGCCAACCTAGAGGAGAGCTGCATTCATGGGCCAGTAACACCGTGGGAGGGCTGAGCTGCCTGACGGTGCAGCTCTGTGCTCACACTAATTCAGAGGGAAGCTATTAAAGTCTTCAGATCTAGAGCCCAGTCCAGTCTTGAACCCTTCTTGGGAAAGCTTGGACTCTTCTGTTTCGGAACCATTTAGCATAAGTTATTTGTACTATTGTCAAATGTTTCATTTCACTTTGTTTTCATGACAAGCATTGCAGCTTTACCTCAAAACTATCCTTCAGGAGTCATTTGGAGGCTTCTCCAAGGCACTTTTGTGGGAAGAAAGCTGCTTGTGAAAGCCAAGCAGTAGAAATTGTTCTGCTGAACTGGCAGAGCCATTTTCCAGTGTCCAGTCTATGTAAAACTGTCTTTTTAAGGAAACTTTTAGGGACAGCAGTGCGGCCCTTTCCTGTAGTTGTTAGGTACAGGCCTCTATCTTGCAGATGCATGACTGTGCATATGTTTGTGCCATGGGGAGCTTCTTGGTGGAAGTGAGCAGTGGCACTTTTGCAAGGGAAGAGCCAGCCCCTTGAGTGCTGGAGGGAAAACATTGCACTCCATCATATTTCTTCTGTGCTTGGGTTTTGTCCTTTCTGCTCCCTGGGTAGGCTTTATTGGCAAGAGGAGTGTGAGGTCAAGGCTGTGCTGTTTATTTTGCTTCTCAGCTAACTGAAAAATTCAGCCTTTCCTCTCTGCAGCCTGCCAGGGACCAAACTTAATGGTCAGTGTTTTAATTTAAGTGACACCAGCCTTTGGGCGAGCGGCATAAAGGGTATGGCCGGTCAGCCCTTCCTTCCAGCGGTTTGCTGTACATCCAAGGCTATCAGCCCCTTACTCCCAGACAGCGCATGGCTGGCCAGGGGCCAGAGGGGAGCTCTGTGCCAGGAGACCTCAGACTTAGCTGTGCATCCACGCCCATTGTGGGAGAGGAACCGCTCTGCGGTGGTGTGGGGATTCTGTGTTGTGTTTCCCTGAGGTTATGAGGGCCTGTCCATCTGGCTCTGGGAAGGGCTGGGGCCACTGATTTAGGTTCAAGGCTGTTTTTCTGAAAACAGACATATGAGAACTTCAGTCATACATCAGAAACAGAGGCATCTCATAAGGCTTTTGTCCTTTAACCCAGGTGTAGTTTTGTGTTGAGAGGATGGCGTGAGACTTGCCATGTGATGGTGCGATGAGCGACACTGCGCCGGGAACTCACAATTGCCACTTGGAAGCTGTGGGGCGGAGCAGCAAGCTCCTTCCCTTCATGGGTTTCACAAATAAGAGCTTTTTTGGTACTTGGTGATCATCACATTCCCTCTCCCGTGACAGGGAAGGAGGCTGCTCCCCTTTCAGCCTCTCCCACTCGTAAGCTGTTTATTCACATTAAGTGGTGAGGAGGCTGGATCAGCCATACTTCTCTGGTGTCCTTAGTTAACACAGGGCTCTGACAGTTGTGTCTCTGATTATTCCCTCACCATTCCTACCTTTTAAAAATATTTTTCTTTAATTGCTGCTTTGTCGGCTCTGTAATACTGTACTGGGATCCAAAGGTGCATTTTAAATACGGGATTTGAGGCTGCAGGGGACTGAGCTGATCATTATGAGTCTGAGAATGGGACCTGTGATGCATGTTTTCTGAGGCCTCCGTGGAGAGTTGAATTAAATGAATGCTTTTGTGATAAACTTTTCTTTCAAACTCACCAATTGTGTGAAAGCAGGGAGTAAGCTGTAGCAAGCTGAATGGTGAGAATGACACAGCTGTTGCCTTTTTCCATTGCAGTGCCATTTATGTGGACTTAAAGACTATATCCCGGTCCAAGTGTTTCTAGATTCATTGCTTTGTTTCATTGCCCTTGCTTAAGGGTGGCTCAGAAAAGAGGCCAATATGCAGAAGGCATCAGGAGAATTGAGCAGGGAAGCAATGCTGTGCAGCTGTCCCAAGACCTGTGCTGTCCCTGCAAATTACACTCTGGATCTTCTTGTGGGAAGCAGGTACAGCTATGGTTATGAGTCAACATGCTCTTGGATGCCACACAGAATCAAATGGTGGCTCTGGGGCTTGAAGACCACACTGCTTCTGTGCACCAGGCTGAGAAAGCAGGGCAGGCTGCCTGCTGGTAGAGCAGTGGCCTGTGCAGCCACAGTGAGAGGGACAGCTTCAGGCAACTGCAGCTCCATGCAGCAGGATGGGTACATCCATAGATCTGCTGGGCTTTAGGAGGTGAGTTTTGGCTAGGAAACAAGTGAGAGGAAAGCAAATCTGGAAGAAGTCTGGTGCAGTAGAAGGCAGCAGAGGTTTTCCCTTCTGTTTAGACTTCAGGTGCAGTGAGCTTTACATCACTCACTGACCATCACCATCAGTGTGAGCCCAAGGGGAAAGAACCGGGCCAGGAGACACAGAAGGTGAGGTGGGATGTATAGTACTGTCCCGAGAGTGTGAAGGTGGTCTCATCAGCCAAGGACCATTTGGCTACACCAAGGCCTAATTTCACTGACTCCTTGCATCAGGGCCAGTAGTATTTGTGCTGCCTACTGGTGGGAGGTTATGGTCAAGGCTGATGCTCGCCTTGTTTTCCTGAAGCACTGTGAACTATCCCTTTGCAAAGGGAGGGGGAACAATGAGCAGGGGTGTGGGAATGCTTTCTTCACCAGTGCACTGCACAGGAAAAAAAAAATGTTATCCGTGTGTGAGGTCTGGACTCCCCAGTGGCTGCAAAGGATGTCATGGGTGGTAACACTTCCTACATCTTTTCTCTGTTGCTAATGGCCACAGTTCCATCATGCACAGGCATTACCCCTCTGTGGCAATAAAAAGCTAATCTTCTGTCCCTTTAGCTGTCAGCAGTAGGATTTTTAAAATATTTTGGTTTGCTTTATCATTGTTTTCTCAATGAATTTAGAGAATGCAGCCTTTCTCTAGTTGCTGTACACTTGTGTGTGGGGTGCATATGTATGTTGTCTGGTTATCTCTCTCTTGAATCAGTAATTTAAAGCAGGGACAGGTTTGTGACACAGCTATGTGAATTCAAGGGGAAAAATTAGTGGTATTTTCCTCATGTTTTCCATTTTCATTCTGCACTGCTTAGCCAAGACTTTTTCACCTTCTAGTGATCTTCCAGCCATGAGGAAGAGGTTCCAGAACATACTTTCCTCTATCTGTACATAAAACTGTGAAGCTCAGATAAATGAGCATAGAACATTTTACATCCATCATCTCTCCCCATTTCTCGCTTGGTGTGGCTTGGAAGTGGCAGCTATGGTCAGACTTAAAGATGAAAGGTTTTGTGCCTTGTGTGTGAGCCTGATCTCTGTCCATGATTTCATAATCTGTGCTGCCTTTTTCTTGCTACAAATGTAGGCCTTATTTTTCTGCTGTGTGTAGATCCAGAACTATCTGGAGAAAAAATACAGTTGTTGGAGCATGTCACCCCATGGCTCTGCAAGGTATGCCTTTGCTGCTCATCACTCAATGATGAGTAAAGGGAGTGTTTGACAGTACTTCTCTTCAACACACTTCCCAGGAAATCAATTTGACTTGCTATTTTGGATTCTTAAATCTGAAACAATAAACAACTCCTGCCTTGTACTGAATAGCAAGGAGAGTGAGCATCTTGTCCATGTGGTGATGCAGGAAGCAATTGACAAACTTCTGCCAGGCAGTCTGGAGGCAGAACAGTTAATTAATTTTCTTCCCTGATCTGTGAACCCTCTTGGTCACCAGAGCATTGAGACCTTCAGCTGCACGGTGTGCTAGGTCTGCCTTTGAACAGTGCCTGTGACTGCCTGACCCCCAGGGCTTCACTCCTCACTTATCCCAAGTGCCTGTGGTCCTGCACCTCGGCTGTTCCCACAAACAGCTCTGTAGCTTCAAAAGGTGATGACTGCAAACCTGGGATCTCCATAATTTATGCTCCCCACGCAAACAAACATGCATATGCCATTCACACTCTCAGTGTATTAATAGTGACAGAGCAACATGTGTTTTCCACAAGAGCAAGACACCTGTTGAGGTTGTTCAGGGTCACAGAGTGCTGCAGTGATGCTTTACTGCTTTCTGCACACTCCAGCATGTGTTGAGGCCAAAAGGGAGGCTGTTTGGTTTTTATTAGGCCAAAAGGGGCTATCAAAGGGAAATTATCTGGACATCCAGACATGGAAAGTCTCTCACTGGATTCATTTGCGCAGCCCAAGAAGGAGGGCAGATCAAGGAGCTGAGGTTGTTACCTGTTTTAGTCTAAATCTGGCATTTGTGACAAGGTAAATGAAAAGTCTCCTAGCAACTGAGGTCAGCAGTTGTCCTGTGGTATGTACAGCACTCCCCTGCAAGGTACTGCACTGATAAGTGTATTTTGTTCCACAAGTGCCTGATCTGCAAGTCTGAAGCCACTGATGCAGTCACTCTCATTTTATAGGCTAGAAATGGATATTAATCAAAGTTCCTCTGATAACTCATTGCTGTTTAACAATGAGCGTTTGTTCAGTAACCCTACAAATAACTCAAGGGCACAAAGGCTGCCTTTGTCTGCATCATGTGAAACAACATGAACCAAACTTTGCCTGATATTAAGAGGCACTGAAAGCAACCCTTAGTACATCTAAGCAGTTTACATGTCCGACCTTCAGTGGTATTTGCACCTGTTAGCATCCTTTGGGTCTCAGGTGCTCTTAGATACATGTTTCACACACATGATCCTTCATGGATTCCCTTTTTGCAGAGCAGTCTGGAGCCCCTAGAGAAACAGGTGTGGGCTGACCTTGCAGAAAAGAAGAGAAGCCCATGTGCTTATCCTGGGCACCTTAACAGCAGTTAAGTTGAACTGGAAAGCCATTTCTCTGTGAGACACATCAGCTGGGAACGAGCCTCATACATGTGTCCTGGATCTGATTCACCACCTGAGGGGATCAAAGCACTTGAAAGAGGCTAGATAGAAAAGGGAGAGCAGGATATGCAGCCAACTTCTTCCCACAAGACAGTAGTATTTGGAGCTCTGTCTGTTTAGGATACTGGACCAGGTAAGATGTAAAGAAACTGAGAGGAAGTTGCTTGGTACACTCCACCCACTAATGCATAGAGTTTTGGAGATTTTTGCACAGGAATTTAGGTTGATCCTATTGGCAGCACCATCTCTGACATCCTGATCCTTGCAGAGGTGCACGAAGGGAAAGGCATGGCCAGTGGGGGGGGGCAGGCAACAGGCTGACAGACTGGAAATTTTCTCCAGGATCTCTAAATTTCCTGTGAGAGTCATGCTTTCACTTATAATTAGAGGTTTCTGAAGGGCTGAGAACTCTCAGGCCCCCCAGACAGGCTCTCTTAGCCTTTTTTGTTTGTTTAATTTGTTTTGGTTTGGTTTGTTTGTTTGTTTTTCCTTGATTTTGTTTTACTGGGAGGGGCAAGATTTGACCTACAGAAATTGCATTGTTTTAAGGTAATAGTCTGGGCCTTGCAGGGAATTTTGATGATAGTATTTAGCAGTTTATAAATGCAGATCATCTCTTAGTTCTCCACAGACTGAATTGTACAAATGAAAACTTTCCTGCTAAACAAAAGGGAAGCTAACAAGGTAAACACAAGAGAAAGAATTAAGAAACCAGACTAAGAGAATTACATTCTTTGTAATTTCCATTCTTAACTCGTGTGCCCATTAGAATGGGCACAGAATACATCCTTTGTATCCCAAAATGTTCAGCCTGGAGTACCTTTGAAAGGATAGCTGTGGGCACAGATATATGCCCTGTATTCCGCATTGTGTTTTCTCCATTGTGGCAATCCCTGCTGGTGTTTTCTATTCCCGAGCTTTATCAATCTGAGCAGGTTCTATTCCTGAGGCTCTGATGAAAGTCAAAAGGGTGAAAGAACGTTATGTCTATGGAAGTGTCAGAAGAATTTCCAATGTGCTGTGGATCATTAATTTGGCTTCAAAGAAGTGTTTTATACTTTGGGATTTTACAAAGTAGCTACATGGAGGATTTTTTGCTATGGGCAAGGCATGTTCCCCACAAGGTAGCCTTGTAAAGCATTTTCCTCGCTAACAGAATTGCAGACAAATAGTTTCTTGCCTTTATCCTCCTGTTTTATCTCTGTTCTCCCCAAGAATCCCTCTTAATTCTTTGGTTGCTCTTTGGGGTGACATAAGGACAGTGAACCTGAAGTTGGAGATGAAAGAAAAGCAGTGTTAAAACAAACTTAAAACTTGAGTGATTGCCAGGACTGGGGAGATAACCCATCCAATTGGGGTAATTTCACAAACATCAGGGGACAAGCTTCAGGAGTAAAATCTGTTGTTAATGAATCTGAAAGACAGCACTATCCTGAAAGTATTGACTCAGTCAGAAACTGCTAGAGGTTTCTAGTGAGTGAGTTTTCAGTGATATTATCACCAGAATTATTATGAGAAAACAAAATATCAGAAATTATTTTTCAGTTTTAGGGGTTCAAAATACCTCATGTTCCTGTTAAAGTCAGTTGAATAATTACACAGAACCATGTGCAAGGGAACGTTTCCTTTAAAAGATGACTTTTGATGACCGATGAAAATTAAATCTTTCTGTTACTTTGCATGAAGGTGTGTTTTTGGGGTTTTTTGTGGTTTGGTGGTGGTTCTTGGTTTTTTTTTTTT